>JAUZND010055552.1:41239-101234 GCA_034780555.1 Coelogynopora nodosa
CCCCCCGCCGCCCCCCCCCCCCCCCCGGCAGGACACTCTCGTTGCTCGGGGCAGCCATCAGTCTGTTCATCATGTTCGCCACCTACTGGTACTACGCACTGGTTACTCTGGCCCTCTGTGCCGGCATCTACAAGTACGTCGAGTACCACGGGGCCAAGAAAGAGTGGGGCGACGGGATCCGTGGGCTGGCGCTCACCGGTGCTCGCTATTCACTGCTCAAGGTTGATGACGATGAGCCGCACACTAAGAATTGGCGGTGAGTCACTCTGCTTCATACACTGCACTGGGGAGTTGGAATAAAGTGGGCAGTTTTGGCTCGGGCTGCACCACTTTTCCTGGACCAAATGCGTTCATGCCCTTGTCATATTGAAACATGCACCATTATACAGGTCTGATAAATTTAATTCCGTATTCAATAAAGGCAGTTAATTAAGCAAAGTAAGTAAATATGTAATTAAGTAATTGTGGTAAAGGTATCTAATTAATTATTTATCCTCCTTTGAATTTCAATGAAATAAAATTTCTCTTTTGTTTTCAAATAAAAAAAATTGATTCGAGTAGAAACAAGGATGTATCTAAATGAAAGCATATTTATTGCAAAGTTTCTTTTAAATTTTAATTCTTGATATTTTACGCTTCACTTTAAAATTCTACAATTTGGGCCGAATATCCGTATAAGGAAAGTATTGCTACATTGATTAGCGATAACAGATAATGCATGTTTACATATTTTAAAAAAATTGGCGCTTTTCAATTCTTTAAAAAAACCTTTAATATACTCTTAATTAATACTTAAATATACATTTAATGTCAAATGAATGATTTCGATATAAAGTAAGGAACTCTTCCTGCCAAGATATACGAAGACACCAATAGATACATAAATAATTGGTAATGCTAATACTGAATTTTCCGACACAGTTAAAGAATACAGCGGAAGATATTATAATGAAACACTTAACAATTTGTTTGCCTCAATTAAAATTCGATTTCACCAACCAGGTTTCCGCAATACAATAGCTTGCAACAGCTTCTACTAAAGGCAATTGAAGATAGATTTGCAATACAGAGCTAGAAATATATAGTTACCCATTTCTATTAAAACATACTTTGGAATTTGTAACTTAACATTTTAAGAGATATTATAAATGTATATAACTGATATTTATTTAAATATATTATTTTATTGACCAAATATATATCAATTCATATACATAAAACATTATACAATACTTACAAAATTGTGTTTTTGTTTTATTTCAGAATTACATGTACAAATCATGTTCTACGCTACAGTTTTCCATATTTTCAATGTATATAACATTATTATTTAAAATATCTTATAAACATCTTTGAAGTAGAAATGTTAACAGTATTTTTAATTTGTTTTTACTATATATATATTATTTAATAATCTATAAATTTTAGAATATATAATAAAGCATTATAATTTAAAATCATAACCTAATTAAGTTGAATATTAATGCAAATATGAAGTATTGGAAATCTGTATAAAACATTAAAGATTTAAAAAGAAATTATTGTTAAAATTATAAATAATTTGTCTGCGAGTAATATATTTATTAACCATGCAGAATGTCTATAAAAATATTTCCGCCCACTTAGGTTAATGATGTTTTTTATTTTTTATCGAAAACTAACTTTAAAATACTATCAATATACAAATTTTAAGAGTATTTTTATCTTGGAATTAGAAAGCTATTCTAGGTAATTATAAGCTGAAAATATAGTGGCTTCTCCTCCTGAAATTGGCCACTGGTACGGAATTGTCCTAAGATTTAGATCATCTTTACACTCTGCAACATTTTGGGGCTGCAAAATAATGACACCTATACTATGAACATTCACAAAGTGTTATTTCAAAATTAATGATTAAGCGAGATATATCAATCGATATTATTTATTTTAATAAATAAATGAAGAATATGCAAATTTGCCAAACATGGAATACGTGAAATACGAAGTCAAAACTCAGTCAAACGCTTTTCGGTGTCATTACTCAGTCCAATTTATTTTTATTTAATTAGTGAAATGATAAGATCAACATTCATTTTTTAATTGATTATAAATTTCTCTAATGAAAGATAACTTCGTTTTTAATCTTTCTCGTCATACTTCCCTCGAGGAACTCATTTTATGCAGCACGTCAAGCTACATGCATTTATATCTATTCAGTGCATATTGATATTTAAAAATATCTTCAATGTAACATATTGGCAGAAAATTTGACTCAATTTTCTTAAGTAATTTATACATTAACTAAACAAGTTGGCTTTTGTTTAGATATTGATTTGAAATTGTTTACTCTATACTGATACGAATGAAGAAAACTTTATGAATACTTAATAATCTACCTGCTGCATATATAAAGCTTTATTTATTTTCCTCGTATAACAAACTTGTGCCACATCTATTTTGTTTTAGTCACTATTAATAAGCTCTTATATTTGAAGATTTTATTTCTTTATTT
The DNA here is from genome assembly GCA_034780555.1 of Coelogynopora nodosa. Classification (NCBI taxonomy): domain Eukaryota; kingdom Metazoa; phylum Platyhelminthes; order Proseriata; family Coelogynoporidae; genus Coelogynopora; species Coelogynopora nodosa. Next base: position 43,731 of record JAUZND010055552.1, read on the forward strand.
ATTTTAATTTCTTCTACTTCTTTTTAGTCCGCAGATTTTAGTTCTTACCAAGCTAAACGATGAGCTCACACCCAAGTATCAGAAGCTGGTTGGTTTGGTGGGTCAATTGAAGGCCGGCAAAGGACTTGTTGTCTGTGCTTCTCTCCTCGAGGGTGACTACTCCGATCCTCATATTCGGGAGCAATCCAAAGAGATTAGAAGAGTAAGAGTACACATTATTTTTATATATCTATATAGTCAGACACTATTTTTATTCAGTTCCATTTGTACAGAATATACAAAAATTACATTGGTCATTTTGATTTGATTTTTTTCTCTCTAATATTGAGTATTTAATAGGACATATTTTATTAAATAATATTTCTTTTGAGAACCATTAACATTTAACGTCCTTTACATTGAGTATTAAACTAAATACCCTAAATACTTTATATAAGATTATTTTACAGTGAAAGAGATTTTTGAAAGGGTTTTGAAAGGGATATTTACAGTGAAATATCCACCTACACAATCTACCCCACCCCTTTAAAATCAATAATGTACGCCGCCAATCTTTTTAACAGTCGTTGAAAAGCGCGATGAAGAAGGAGAAAGTGAAGGGATTTGCCCAGTCCGTTATCTGCAATGCCTTCGCCGAGGGCGTGAGTGTCCTTGTTCAGTCGATTGGGGTCGGGGCCCTGCGTCCGAACACTGTGCTGGTCGGCTGGCCTCACGCTTGGAGAGAAGAGGTCAACAATGATGCATACTATGACTTCTTAGGTGAGCCAGGCGGGCCGGGCTTTGTTAACTGATTCATTGTGTCGTTTGTCGTATGTTTGTTAGCATTCAAATATCTATATACAATACAATATATATTGAGGCAAGAGTCGCGTTGAGATAAGAAAGTAGAATTGAACCATTTTCATCCGCTCAAGCAATGTCGAAATAAAATTAAGTTACTAATTTAAAAACTTTTATATATTAGAAAATGTGCTTTACATTATTTACACTATCACACAATTTAAATTAATTAATTAAAAAATAAATATATTCTATGTACTTTAATTATATTTTCATGCAGAATTATTATTGAAAAATATTGTTTTAGATATTAATATAAAAGTTTTTTAATAACATTTTTAATGCTAAAACTATAATAAAGTTTATGATTTTAGACATTTTTAATAATTGCTTACTTTCTTTTTCCTCATAGTAATAGTGCCAATAAAATTTTGTATAACAGTTTTTATTGTCAGCTAGTTAAATGTGTTAATAGCTGCATGAATTTTGATTATTTTGCTCTTAGATGTTTCTAATCTTTGATTAACTTTTCTCGTTGTTTTGATGAAAATAATATACTGATGGTGACAGTAACTTGTTAAATTAGTGTCTTTATTATAAACCTCAAATAAATAAATATCATGAAATCTCATAAAAATTAAATGTTACTCTTAAATTTATTTTTGTTGGTCTTTACAAACTGTCATATAAATGTCGAACTTGTTACTAATTACATATGATATATTTTTAAAAAGTATTTGAATATTATAGAAAAGGATAATAATAGTTTTTTAAACCTATTATTTTTTACATCCCAAACACATTTCCAATATTGTTTTATGGATAAACAACATACGCAGACTATAACAGTTCTCTATCATTCTGTTATTTTGTGCACTTTAACTTAATCGATTTGTTGCCTCTCGATCTGGTAGAGTCAGTAAATGTGTACAGTCTGTATGTTATTCACCTCCTTTTATTTGAAATAATTATAATTATCTCATTTTTTAAATTATTTGTTATGTAGGGACATCAACCAAAAATGGCCACTACATTGTATATATATATATATATATATATATAAACTCTAGTGCGACAGCTGGTTAATTGTGATGACAATATATTTTCGAAGTGTAAACTCAATTCAAATTTCATTCATTTCACTAAAGCTTACATGTTTTTTTTTACTATTTCAATCAATACGGAATAAACTATGGGAAAAGTCGTGGTGTACTCGCAGAAACCGGTATACTGTCGTTGGGTGTCCAAAGGCATCCGCAGACCTGTTTTACATAGAGTACAAGCATGTTTGAATTGTAAACATTAAAAAATATATAAATTTATGATTTGGTGATAATACAGTCCTTTCGTTCTTCCATTAAACCATCTTGATATTATTATAAAATTTTGTTTCTTATTTGTCAGTCTCTTTGATAATTCTAGACTCTTCTATATTTTATTTTTTATTTTATTCTGTGGTGATGTTGAGGAATAAATAGAAATAGATAATTTTATATAAATTTGTTGCAACTGCTAAAACGAAAACCTTATTCTATGAATCATTATCTTTTATATATTTTTTTATTAGTTAAATTTAGGAAATGGGGTCATGCCTAAATCTAAAGGATGCACTAATTTTATCCGTTATACTTTCTAGTTTGCTTTAATCTTATAGATTGTCTCAATATTCTTTTATTTCCAAATTCACTTTACAACACTAAACGGTAAAGTTAAAAGTACAACAAAACGGTGGCAATCTATCCATATACTGTCAATTTATGTTCAATTTCTCACATTTGTATCTAAATGTTGTCATTTGAATTAATATTTAGGGTGAGTTCCGACGTTGTGTGAATTTATAATTATAGTTAAATAATTTTAAAGACTTTACTCATCTTATTTTTCAGGTTTTAAAAATTATATCTATCATATCTATTGAAGTGGATAGAAACTTTTAAATTTGGTTTCTGAGTTCGTAAGCTTATAAATTATGTTTTTAGAAGAATACCGTTACTTTGATTCAAGGAATGTTGTTTCTAACATGTAGTGTTTTTAATTAAAAAAATTTAAGATCAATTAAAATTATGGGTACAAAATGAGTATAACATTATAGCTTTCTTTTAACAATGTGCTAAATTCCACGTTTAAGAATTTTTTCTCTTTCAAAACTAGGAAAAATCTTGGATTATTTAGATAATTTATATATTTAATATAAATTGATAATTGAAAAACATAAATATCTTGCTGTTTATATATTTTAAATATTTAGTAATATGCTTTTATTTTATTTTTGTTAATTAATTTTTTTAACGGTTAGCTTTCTCTGAATTTTAAGTGATAGATATATTTTTAATTAATTATAAAAAGTTGATAACATGTCTCACTCATATCTATGTATATTTATAAAAAGGAATAATGTAGTTTCGTTATTTCCCTACGAACAGGAACCCTTCATAATTCAATATTTCATTCACATTTCGTGAAACATTTCTCTTGTAAATTAAAAAAAAATTGAATAAAAATAATTCTGTTTGTTTGAAAAACTAAAAATTTAATTAAATAATATATATGTTATCATTGTGTTATCATTGTGTCGATAAATCAATAATGAAAATGTTACAAATCCTCCGGCTCCATAATACGATCCGTAATACGACTGACAGCTAATTTTTTAGAAAGCGTATAGCATTTACGTGTTATTTCAGTTGTTGCTAAACATTTTCCTGAACCTATCTTATCAGTTTAAGTTAAGGAATACCATTTATAAATGAGTGATGTTTCATCGTTTCTTTTCGACTCGTGGTAAAAGTAATGTTTTACAATAGGTTCACCGCATTTGTTCCATTTTTTTAAGAAACGAATATTTTACTTAGTTTATTATTTGTTAGTCTTATGACAATTGATTGACAAACAAATTGAATTTCAACCAATTCGTATTTTTTATTCTCGGTTAACATTGTTATTTATAATAAATTATAAAATGCAATCTCCAAAACATTTTTACAATAGTCGCTATCTTTGAAATGAATTGATAATAAAAGTTCGAATTGATGTAGGCCTATTTGTTATTAACATTTTGAACTCTTTTTAGAATACTTATGATTATTACAAATCACACCAGGTAAATAGCCCAGTTTTCTTTTAATAAAAATTGTGAGAAAGCATTTAGACATACAATTCTGAAATAACCATTAATTTGCATTGGGTTGCCTTTTCGTGATACAATTAATTTTATTGGATACAAAGGTATAATTGAATATAATTATTATAACTGTTTGTATTGTTAAATATTTATTAAAATATTAGTGCGGAACTAATATAACCCAACTAATTTATAACTAATTTCCAATAAATTGGAACAAAAAATTGATTAAATAAAATCTATCTGCGAAATGTTCTCATTAAATCATTTAATAAAAAAATTAAAAAATTGAAAATCTATTTTTCGAAAATAAATCTTAATCAACAAAACATTTAAACAAAAAACAAAAATTAAATTTAAAATTTAAAATTAAATCAAAAATTTTAATTAATTAATTTTATCACTTTTATCATTTTATCATTTAATCATTTTATCACTAATAACTGTTTCCTATGATGGAGATGGTGGAGGCAGGAAATTAACTATAATATATTGCAGCTCTGGAAAATGTTGAACCTTTATGAACACAGCAACTTTTCACACACTGACTGCTCCACTACTCCTTAGACGCGATCCACCGGGTGGCCACAGCGGACATGTGTCTCATCATCCCCAAGGGGATCACCGACTATCCGGACAAGGACACGCGTATGACCGGCACCATCGACGTCTGGTGGATAATGCACGACGGCGGACTGCTCATTCTGCTCCCCTTCCTACTCAAGAAGCACAAGGTCTGGCGCCACTGTAAGATCCGGGTCTATGCGGTCGCCACCCAGTTCGACAACAATGTGATGCTCAAGGACTGCCTGCATAAGTGGATCTATCAACTGCGAATTGACGCCGAGGTATGTGGCTGTGTATTGTATGGGTAGTTGGCTGTTTATATAAAATTGTTTAGCTCTGTTGTGTCGCTCTGGTTTATAAGTATAACATCTATACACCAAAATACTAAATATTAGTAATTTTTAAAATATATATATTGAGTCGTAACTCAAAACATACCATAACTGACTTTCATTATATATCTTTGAAAACAATAAATGAGTACTCTGTTAAATATTGTTATTAGCAAAACACAAACAAAATTACGATCATTATAATAATTTTAATACATAATTCAAACTTATGTATATTATCGGATCGTCAGAAATCATTCATCATCGTATTGCAAATTTTAAATATGTTTAAACACCACTACATAGAAGAACCCCTAATCTGGCACACTAAGGAAATACTCAGCAACCATATTTCGGAGTTGTTTTATTAACTAATTTAAAAGAGCTATTTTTACATTACACTTTTTACTTGTGTTCCTCAGGTGACCGTCGTTGAACTACCAGGAAAAGATGTCACCGCCTACATCAACGAAAAAACTATTCAAATGGAGGAGAGAAATAAATTTTTCCGGGACCTCCACCTTACAAAGAAAGATATGGCAATTGAGGTATATGACAGAAATATAGGATTATTTATTTATCAACAGATAGTCGAAGTAGCTCGACCAGTATAATACTGCAATAATAATTTAATTCATATGGAAAATTGTTTATTCATATTTATAAATTTATCATCTAGTTTTCGGTAAACAAAGTCCATAATAAAATATGTGTTAATATTTTTCAAAACAAATAATGCAGAATGTCATCATAAGGATAATGAGTGTATTGTGTGGAAGTGAACAAACAGTCACAAAGTTCTGGAATAGTTCTAGAATACAAAATTCTGGTATTAACCGTATGGCCAGTATGTTGAAAAATTGTTTCCAAATGTTATTTAAACCAATGTTACTTAAACTAATTGTGTTCAATATTATAATTAAGAGGATGAAGAGATATAAAAAAGTTGCAAATTGTTGTCAATTATGATAGTATATAAATTTTACGATTATATACTACTTAATATATATCAATTCAATGGTCGAAAAATTGCCTTAATTGAAGACTAAGCCAAAAAATATTTAATTTCTAAATTTCGAACAAAGATAGAATAATTTTATTCTAATAATAATTACACTTTATACAAATAATATAAATCTACATGTGTGCTTTACTACTTAAGTAGTATTCTTTTTTACACTTGTAATTTGATATTTCATATATATATATATATATATATAGTACGGTCAGTGACTGTTCAAATGACATGCATGTGAAGCTAAAATAATCCATTTCTATTAAATGAAAATACGTTTCTTTTTAGGGGATCAAACTACTTTAATTTATCTAATCTAATTTAATTGTCCTAGTTTTATTTATTTTCCTTTTAAGATTTATAAATGTATTCTTTTCATTCTTCTGTGAGAATACTTTGTCTAAAATATAATCTAAACAAAATGTATGTGTTAATTAGTTTATATATCGATTTACTCAACTAAATGTTAAAAATAATTTTATTAAATATTAAAAAATAATTCTGGTAAATATCATATTCATACATTTTGAATAATATTCAATACATAATGTTTTCAAGAATTTACTTTGTTGTTAATAAACTAGTTAAAAGTTTCTATAACAAATCGCGAGATTCATAAAAAATTGCATTCAAATGTATTAATAGTTTTTTTTGCTACATTAGTAAGGTCTTTGAAAAATACTAGAAATGTGTTAGGACAATTATTTAAGAAAAGTAGGTTATTTTAATAAAAATTGTACCTACTTTTTTTAGTTAGTTTTCAAAATAATACTTATAAAATATAGACTGAATTTAATTTTCGCTAATAAATAAGTTGTCTTTTATCTGCACCCAATTTGTAACTGTCGAGTTCTGTGATATCGATGCGAAAGGTCGACACCAAATAATATTTTTTAAATCAAATTCTCTTGAATATATTCTTGAAACCGTTAGGTCTCACGAGAAATATATCTAAATTTGTTAATGGAGATTACATTGCAATAAATATTGTTCATCCTCGCAATGTACTATTTTGAACATAATATATAAAGTTGTGCCAGACGTTCAGAACATGCATAGGGGAATAGTTTGCTCTAAGGCAGTATTACATACAAAAATCAATTCAACTTCTGCGTCAACTAGCACTAAATACACAATTAACTAATTGAAAGGGTTATTAGTTTATAATAATATTTTTGTAATAGTTAATTTTATTTTCATTTTATGTTAATTTATACAGCAGAATATTCAAAAAACAGTTCATAAAAGTTATGTCCGATTGTCAATCACGGATAATAAATATGTATATTAATAGTTTTTCATTGGTCACGTTAGCGAGTATCCAGTGATGTTATAATTTGGCTCTTTGACTATTCAATAAAAATGGTGCATATTTATTTTATTGGTTCTTTTGAAATCTATTTAGGCTATTATCACCAAATTACCCTTAACATTTAATATTTATTTTTAAATAATTTAGCCTTATTTTATTGATTAAAATTGTTTGATGTCAATAATTACTGACAAAGTAATATTTTATATAAAATTTAAATCTAATAATCTCACAAGCCTTTCCATATTTTGTAAAAAAAATTTTGAACCTTTTATTATTGAATCTACATATATAAAACACATTTAAAAATAATCAAAACCAATAATAGTGTTATACCAATAAAATTTTATAAATATTCCGATAATCAAACAATTTTGATTTTTATTAACAACTACTAATAGTAGTAAGGGATCAAATTATTAATAAATAAAATTATATAAAAACAAAATAAAATTCAATAAAGAAACCCATACATTTTTTAATATTAAAAATATCTAACTGCTCGGAAGATTAGAATATTTAAATTTATCAAAGATATTAATTTGTTGTATCTAATGACAAAAAATAATTAATAATTTTTTTTGCAATATAATGAATTTTTTCAAATTTTTAACATTATTTTATGTGGAATAGGTGGCACAACAAATTATTTTAATGAAAACAATTAGATATTATCAGATATCATCAAAACAATGTATTTATCCAAAAACTATGAATTTGTGTTCATAGACATTAGCGCAATTAGCGCATTTGACATCTTTGGATTTAATGCGCTCTATAAATATATAAATTTATTATTATTATATTATTATATGGACAATAAGCACATGGATCACATGACCTATTTAGTAGAAAATGTTAAAACCTTACATGTGGCTTATATGTTATATTAATAAGACGATTTTACTTGTTGAACAACAGCCAATCCAAAACTCATGTTGGTAACACTCAATTAATAAATCAACCGAAATAAATTTATGAGTTACTTAATTTATAAAAACATATTAATAGATTAATGAAATAATTGATAAATTAATAAAGCGATTTATCAATTTAATTTACTCAGTTTGTATTTATTATTTTGCAGCAATTAAATTGTTCCGTATACAGAGTAAATGTTACACATATATGAAACATCCTATCCCGACATCATCAGCCACAAGCTGTGCTGGACGAAGTGAGACGCAAAGCCTCGACAACCGTTGGTCCCGCCTCCTCGGTTGTCAAAGACCCTCATCCGGTCATCATTACCTTCGACGATACCGACAGCGCCAGCAACAGCTGTGGGTTGGTAGATGACCAAAACATCCATCTCAGCACAATGAAGTCCAACGAGTACACCTTCAGCCCCTCAGCCCTCGCCGAACTCAAGCGGGCCGCTGAACAGCAACACCAACAACTGCAGGTAAATTCCAGTTAATAACGCACGGTGGTCACTATTTTTATCACGTCTGATACTACCTGATGTATTTTTTGTAGTATACCCAAGGTATCGGGAGGTCTCAGAGACGGTTTATGTTTTTAAAATTTTACACAATATTTTATTTAAAACATTTTTTCTCCAAACAATTGAATTACAGAATAACATATTATATGCCTTGATATGAGGCCTGATATGAAATATTCCACTATGAAATACGGATTCCTATATAACGGTCGTTATTCAATGAAAGAAAATCATAAATACATATTCAAGACTAATTTTAGTAGACAAAAGGGTATTGGGATTATCTACAAGTTTATTTACAAGTTTATCTACAAGTTATGCAGGTATTTACAAATATATACAGCTATATATATTAGAAGGCGAGAAATTCAAAAAAAAACAACATCTAGACTTCATCACCAAACTATCTCAATTTAAAAACGAGAAAGGTTTTTTAATCTTTTTTTATATAAAAAAAATTCAACATGTAATAAAAACATTTTTTCAATATGTAAATATGTTTAATATAATTCAAAACCTGTGTTAAATTTTTTTAGATTATCAAAATTGATTTTGTGATTTCAAGTCTTTATAAAAAGAAGTACATTCCTGAAACTTCGACCAAGTGTTTTTAATTTTATTTTTTTAAATCCAAATGTACTTCATATAACATATATATTAAATGCTTAGAATTGTTTATACATTAAACCCGTACAATATACACATACACATGTGTAGTTCAGTGAATCAGAACGATCCCTCCACATCTACCAACAGGGCGGTGGTGGTCCCTCAGCCGCGGTTGGCTTCACCGTGGACAACGACGGCAAACTGATGCCCGGTGGGCCCTCCTCGCCCACTCCCGCAGCGGGCACCGACTCCCCCACGAAACCGTCATCTCGGCACGAGGAGGGGTTCGACATGAAGACCCGGAAGAAGATGCACAACGCGGTCAAACTGAACATGGCCATCAAGGAGACCTCGAGTGAGGCCCAGCTGGTGGTGATCAACCTGCCGGGGATGCCCAAGAACAAGTCCTCCCTGACCAACTACATTGACTATCTGGAGGCGATGACTGAGGGCCTCGATAGAGTGCTGCTGGTGCGGGGAACTGGCCGCGAGGTCATCACCATGTATTCGTAAAGTTGAGAAGAGAGGATTTTGTCAGTCTGTCTGTCTCATGGTTGCATATAGTCTGTTGCAACTCTCTCATGTTTAGATTTTAGCTACATTTCCTCGACAAACCACTCAAAACACACATCAAGTCACTCCTCTCCCCCTTAGCGTTTCTCGTCTATTTTATGTACTTTTAATATGCATATATATTTTTCATATTTGATCTACTTTGCTCAAAGTTGTACTCCTTCTTAGCTCTAAACAAGAACAGGTTATTTTATATAATACGCTGTTTTTGACATATCACATAATACCTGCTGCTCGAGATTGTTTTAAATTTAAACATCAACTGTGTCATTTTTATTCAAAGATCCATTACTAGTTTACTGCACATACTTTTTTAGGTACCATCAACATATTTTGAATTGAAGTGTTTTTTTAATGTTTGAGGAGTTGCTGGCATCTCATTAAAATAAAGCGATACTCTTTAGATCTTTATTATGATCCCCTATATGGTGCCTAATGATGGTCCCTATGTGATTTCTAGATATAGTTTTTAAAATAATGTAAATGTCATTAAATTATTTTTGTGTGCATCAAAATATCTCAACTTTTTTATACCTAATGTATATTACTGTTGAGCTGTCTTCTAGTATTCAATCATGATTCTCTGTATTCTTCTGATAATAATTGGGATCTGTGTGTCACATATTACTGATTGACTTTTGCTTACCATACTAACTGTCATTGGACAGTAACTGTATTAGAGTATGTTCTAGTATACATAAAAAGGATATTGTATTGTACTGTATAACGATAAGTATTTACAGATTTTGATATTATTTTAACCGTATAATCGATTTTATGCATCACAATTATTGACTACCTATATTATTATACGTAAAAATAATTTTACCAAGTGAATAAAATAAGCTTATTAAAATAAACATTTTAAATTGTATTTTTGTTACATTTTTGAATAATTTTATTGTTTTGCCATTAAACGCAATTTTTAAAATGTCAATTCTTAGTGATATTTTTATATGTTTAGTTGTAGTAAAAGCTTCATTAAAACTGTAGAAAGGTTGGATTATGAATTTACCACGATTGGTTTTAGTTTTATTTTTCTAATACAAATTTAATTTAAATGTTTTAAAAATGCGTTTGTTTTTTAATCATTGCCGCAAGATATTCTTGGTTAATTTAAAAAAAAAAATTTTATTGTTCATTGCTAGACAAAAAACATACACAAAATCACATTTCTGCATAGGAATTATAATGTACAAAATTATGGGCCAGATTATGTGCCAAAACAGAAGGCAAAACATTATTTAATTAAGAAACCTTATAATTTTTTCTTTCGCTTTTTCCGCAGTCCATTGGTGAGGTGATGACTATAGTGGTGTGTGGAATCTGAGCATCGTGATCACTGTTAGCAGGCTGGTTTATGTGTTTAGTCTGCTTTTAGTTTGCAAGAACTTCGACGGTTCGTGCATTAGCGGGTTAGGTGCGTGTGTGTCTGACTTCATGCCGCCTGTTGTATTTTGCTTTTCTTTTTACATCAATGGTATACAACTGTCTTCATTTCTTTCTGCTGAAGGTGACCTTATATGAGTGCGGTTATGGTTAAGGTGGGCGTGAGAATTAGTGCGAGTTAGAAGTGGTCTATAATTTCATGAATTATATCCTGATCAGTCGCATTGTAGCAGTACCCGAATTCATACCTCTATGTTGAAGTTGAATCGCTTTCCGTCCGAACGGGTTTTGACGAAAACTCTTTTTACAAGGTTGATGCCATACACGGCTACGAGATAAAGTGTAGACATTGTTAGCTCTAAAACGTATCCCTTCTTCACTCCATGCTTGATGTCAAAATCATGACTGAAATTTCAAATGGAGACTCTCCCGGTGATGTCATCATGGAACAGTCCAATCATTGAGAGGTCCGTTTGGGTGAGCGACCATGTGTTTCTGGCACTTTGCAGAGTACTACGCTGTCTACGGTGTCGAATGCCTTCAAGAAATCAATTAATATAACGTAGATTGGTTGGTGTTCTCTTTTCTTGCAGTTGTTTCAGTGTGAAGATCATGCCACTGGTAAATCTATCCGGTCTTCATTTGTAAATTGCGGTTACATGACTATTTAATTCAGAGAAATATGATCAAATTTAGTAACACCACAAGACTTTCGTTTAATTTACTTATATTTGTTGTTTGATTAATTTTGTAAAAGTCAATTATTTATTAATATATATATTCATTTGTTGCCGAATTGTTTTATAATATTACATGAAAAAAGTATATCGAATATAAATATATTTTAGTAGTTAATTGTAAATATTTCGTTAATTTCTTAAAATTAAAAGTACAAAGCCCATGCGGAGAAATCGCAGTAAAATCGAGTTATAATTCGAGTTAAAATCGAGTTAAATTGAGTTATAAATCGAGTTAAATATTCTACCAATTATTCTGAAATGTTAACATATGACAACATAGAAGCTTTCAATATTTATTTAGTTTAAAAAATTAGTTCCGCCTCATTTCATAGTCGGATTTCCTTAAAATAACAACATAAGTATGATAAAAAAACTATTAATTTAATTACATTGAACAAATGATGACGTCATTACATCATTACATGATCCTACACAACGTAAACACGATTTCACGTATTTTCTACGTATATATTTACAATAATACAGGAATAATTCATTTTACTGTCTCAAGCGTTTCATATGTTTAGCTGCATCTACTCTTTTTATAGTTGAAAAAATTGTCGCATATCAAAATAGCAACAAAATGGCCTTATTTATTATATTTCTTTATTTAACTATAATTGTTGTGCTCAAAAATGTAACAATCCCTTTTTCCTACACATTTGACATTAAACACTTAGTTTTCTAACATATCGTTTATCAATTCAATTTATATCTCATTTAAAACTATTTTAAGGAAGCATGGCCTCAACTAAAATATAATTTCTGTGTCAATCAACATAATTTATTTTCGAAAACTAAATCTAAATGTATTGATAAAAAATAGTTGTATAATTTGATAAACGCTACGTATTCAAATTATAAGCATTTGAATGGAACACAAAATAACAATTTATTTAGTCAACAGTGTAAAGTAACTAATGGTTTTGCTATATGGTATAAATCTCACTCATAAAATAAATGGAAACCCAAATATTGTTCCGATTGATATATTTAGCATTACCTATTTGAGTAGTAATACTCGACAAAAAATTATTATTTAACAATATTTTATATTTTAAAAAATTATTATAAATTTTATAGAAACTTCAATATATATTTCTTGTTACTAGTCAAATCAATATTGAGAAACATATACATTCGTTTTTTGTTAATTTAGTGTAGATCCTGACATTTGACATTAAATTGTATATTATTGATTAAATGGATATATATCACTTTAAATTGCTGGGATTTTTTTTTTTTTTTTTTTGAACTTTTTGTAATTAAAACTATATACTATTAAATTTAACTTATCTTTATATTGAAATATTTACATAAAAATTGCGGATTAGTTTTTTATAGTCAGTTATAACGCATTCTAATTATGTATTCACGGTAGTTTTTAAGAAATGCCCTTGTGACTTTATTATTATTTTCAACCCTGATACAATTCAATTGTATAGAAACTTAAAATTTAATAGAAAATATATAAATCAAAAATTCACTCCGAATTATGAGACAACATATTTGCTATCTATCATTATGGTATTACTGTCAATGTTTTTATTGTATGTAAGCTGTTATCACAGACTTTTTAATAATTTAATCAATAATATGTATAATGCATAATAAATACAAATACACTGTAAGAGAACTTTAAATAATAATGCTATTTAATATTATCTTTGCATTGAAAAATCTATTGTCAGTTAAGATATATATTTCATTAAATGAGCAATTTTTAGTCAATTAATATATTGGATTGAAATGTTGGCTATGGTCTATTTGTTTTTCTAAAAATAAATTCTGAATTTTTGGATAGAAATACTGTTTTAAATAATATAAAATACTTTATTATATTTTAGATCTTAAAGCATTAGAGTTCAGTTTTCTTACTATATAATATTATTGTATTCTATATCAATATTATTCGATTTATAGATCTAGGTTTATTAATTAGCATCAATTGGTTAATAGCTAGCTAAATATGTATAATTATAGTGGCATTTAATATAATTAATTGCAAACTACATAAACAATTCAGATCATGAAATTAAAAAAAGCGTATTTTAACATGTTTATCTAACGTTCTGGTTCTCATAAATATAATATCTGCGTAATATAGAAAGCGTTCGGTTTGCAACATTGTACAAATGGTCAAATTTATCTATATTAATTTAAATGGCTAAATTGCTATAAATACAGTTAATAAGTGGTTATTTATTTCCATCTGACAAGGAATTAAAAAGTGATAAAATTAATAAAATAAGAATATTAAATAGATTATTAATAACATTAGGTACAAGTTTTAGTAATATATAAAAAATCATTATAAACACAATAAATAACATAACAATATCGTAAATCATTTTTACAAACTTCTACTCAAAAATCTCCATAACTGTACACGTAGAATGCATTAATTGTTTTACACGAACAACACCACCAACTATTTGCAAACATGTCGCTTTGCGGTCACTGATATGAATTTCCAACATAATTAGCAGCAGCAGGAAACCGGACAAAATCGGATGGTCCCGGATACAACGCGGGGTCAATATTGCCCCCCAGATGAGGCCCGGGAGCAAAGCTAGGATAACCAACATGACTGAAGTCAGACCCACCATGCCCCGAATACCAGGAGGCAGCAGATCGTCGCATCGCCTCAAAACTGTCGCTAGTCACGTGATGATGATGCTGATGAGGATCCGGATAGGCGGCGGTGATTGGCTGATGGCTGCCACCTAGCGACAGCTGGTGCGCGGGATGCCCGCTGTAGGGAGTGGATGTCGTGTGGTGGTAGCCCGAGGTGAGGTATGTGTGCAGACTGGGGACAACTGGGGGAGTGATGATGCCGCCGACACCCACACCCAGAACAGCGGCGGGAGATGTGTTTGACTCCATCTTGACAGAGGGGAACTGATCGGTGTCGTCTGGACTAGGACTCGTGTTCTCCTTACTTGCGGTGGGGTGATGCTCTGCGGACATCTCTGAGGCTGTAGACTGCTGAGAGATTAGGTGTAATCAATTAATGTTAGACAATGTACTGGTGTTTCAAATGCTTATTTAAGTTGCATAAAGATTGGCAACGTTTTAATTTCAGAAATTTAAAACGTACAATGTTTTTTATCATTTAAATATAATTTTCACATATCTATAAATCTACATAAACTGTATTATGTATAATTGAAGAACAGTTAAAAATACGTATTTTTATATTAAAACTAATAAATCAATTAATTTATAAAATATATTGAATATTTTTAAACATGATAATATTTGCAACATATGAAATTAATTTTTTGAGAAGAAAATATTAATATTCTGTGCATAAATTTATATTGTCTTAATATAAATTTAACATTTTAAACACAATGTAATTCAATTATTTTAAAAAGTTACTATATTTATAAATAATTCCAGTTGTGTAAAGTAATCATGAGTCCAATATCGATACAGTTGCTTTTTTTAATAATTTAACTATTAATTCCATTATTTAATCAACTGAACAAAATTTTAATTATGATTTATATAATTCATTTAATACCAAGTTCCCACAACGAAATATTTAAATATAGAATAAACTACAGACCGTATTTTTACATTTCCATATACTGTTCTGATTAATATAAATTGATATGAAATATATTAGTCATAGAATATATATGTCCAACAATTTAAGAAGGCAAATTTATAAATTATTTAATGATTCCCACAGTTTGTTAAAGAAAAATTGAGGAATAATTCCAATAAAAAACATTATACAAAAAGTATTTTTCATTTTATTTTAAAACTTATTCCTTATTTTTCAGATTCTTTTTTAAATAAATATAAATTTTAAGTTAAAATAAAAACAGTTTATATGTGAAATATCCTCTTCAGAAAGCATAACTATTTTAATCCTACACTACTACTTAGGACGAATCAATTTGTAACATATATTTTACTGCTTTATTAAAATGCAACACAATTTCATGAATCTGTCTCCAGCAGGAGGTCAATATAATTCATAGAATAAATAATAAGTTAATTAACATTGATTTTAAAGTATCAAATCAATTTACAGTTTATTTTAAACGTATTACCTGGATATCGTCACAACCATGAATCGAAGAGTCAATTGTGCTGTGTGTGTATTTGTCAGCATGAATTTCGTTTTCCTGGAATGTTTTGCTTTCATCTTCATGGCGGTGTTCTTTATTTATTTCTTTGATTTTAAATCGTCGTCTGCGGCGGAGAAATGATCCTAATATAAAAAGAAATAGATCAATGTTTACCTCATTATTATAAAATGCTACTTGTACTTTTTAAAAGTAGTCTATGACACATTATAATATTTTTTAATTGTAACAATTATTTGACAAAATCATGTCCCATTTTATTTTGTATAAATCTAAATTAATATTATTCGTGTGCAGTAAATATTAGCATATTATGTGCCTACTTTAAATTACATTTAACTCAATTGTAATGTATAAAGTATGTTAATACATTTGCTCAAGGAATCTCAGAGACCGGCAACAAAAACCTCTTTTTAAGTTGTTTGAATGAACTTACCATTATCAAACATATTGTAAGCATCAGGATGGAGGGACCAGTATGACCCCTTTCCAGGTTTCTTGTCGTCCCGAGTGACTTTAATGAAACACTCATTGAGGCTGAGATTGTGGCGGATTGAATTTTGCCAACCCTGTTTATTCTCACGATAGTAGGGGAATCTATAATAAGAGATATTGGTTGTATAAATGTTTTGTATGAATGCATAGATACAACGATAGTGATATTTAATTAACTAACTATAATAAATAAAATAACCTATTTTTTTGTAAAAAAGTGGTAAATTCTAAATTAAATTAGAAAATATCCCACTTTTAAATTTGTAATTATATTTAATAATGTTGTACAATTGTTCAAACATTAAACACGCCATGATTCAATTCAATTTGATATTAATATATATATATATATATTTCTTCTATATATAAGTTTGATTTTTTTAATTAATTTTAAATTGTGTCACTTTTAAACAAATTTGTTAGTAATGAACATCCACTTGGCTCAAACAAAAACTACGATTTTGGTCATAGTATTCGGCAATATGTAATGTTAAAAGTATTTATTTATGTATATACAGCATTTAACATTAATATACAATATGTGTAGGTTAATATTAAATAATTTAAAGTAAAATGAAGTTCATAGATTTCTTTGATAGAAAACTATAATAATGTCTTTATTTAATGTAAATGGTATTCTAAATAAATTAAACATAGAACCAAAAATAGGATATAAGGTGATCAACAACCGAACATTTGAGATCAAATTTGCCAATGATTGAAGTTATAAATTATAACAATTAAAATTACAAATTTTTTAACGCTTCATTTGTCGAAATAAATCTAGCTCTGACAGATTTAATGATATAGGCATTGTTATATATTTATATATATAATATGATCCACTCCCTGTCCAGTTAAGTGGACATAAGCCTTGCCTTCAAAAGCTATAATATGCAACGCTTGTTGATGTAAAGTGCGAAGTCAAAGAAAATCACAAATTTAGAGATTTTAGCATATATACAGGAGTATATACCATATTATAAAAATTATTTTCTATGGGACACACCCTACAACCCCTTACAACAAATGACTTGTGGGGGCAGAAAAATGAATTATAAGACGGTTCCACTTGGATTGAAGAAGGACAACGATATAATAAACTGGCTGGTGCTTATCGTAAATCTAAAAATTATATTTAAGTGATTAAAATTTAATTTGACGTACAAGATAAAGTGTGGTGCTGAGTGCAAAATATTACAAAATATTTAATGAGGAGAAAAATGTTCTATAGGTTATAATAATTTAAATTCTCAATATTATTAACTATATAAAATGTATTTTTCTCACGATATAATTGTACTTTTCATATAGTTTCGCAAATAAGAGAACTTTATTTTTTTAATTTAGTGATGAATTAACATATAACTTCTAAATCATTTTTTGAAAGGAAGTATAAAATTATTTTTATGAAATATATTGTGTTTTTGTTATATTGGAGTATATGAAAACTTCAACATTAGGGGAAAAAATTATAAACTATATAATAGCAAACACGATTTACCATTACCGCACTGCCATTTATTGCCATTCTGCATGTAACTTAAGGATTCTTTGTAATTTTGTATTTCAACATTTCATATTTTTAATTTTTAATATATTTTATATATTTTATATTTTTCGGTCGAAAGTAAACATGACAAATAAATCAAATAAATGTGTAATATTAAATGAATTCCCGATATAAATAACTTTAAAGTCACTTCATACAATTATGATATTAAATGATGAAATTTCTATTAAATGTAATTACTTTTATTATAATATTTACTATCCAAACTTGTACATAGCATATATGTAGATATGAACATATACCTGTACATTTATGCACACCTGTATAGTATATTGTATATATTACAAGATTATATTATAAGAGGGATTGAACTTAACTATAATAATTGCTTAAATATTAACTTATTTGTTTAATAGTATATGTTTTTTATGTATTTCTTCGAATTTATTTCAAAATGCAAAAGTATGATATTGATAATCGATTAATTTATGAAATGATTTTTTAAATCGGATACAAAAAGACGAAGGCCCAGATAAAGAATATAATACCCTCATATTTATAATTGATCTAAACCGGTTCGATTCTTCCAAATTTACATAACATGGTACTTCGAGTGATATATGCAGTATAAATTTAAAAAATATATATATATGTATATGTAATATTTAAAAATTGATTTTGTAATATATATATATACAATACCAAAACATGTTTACTTATAAAATGTACTTACTATAATGATAATTCTTTACAATGTGCTAATTAACGTATAAATCTCTGACACCATATGTAAATTATTCTCAATGTCCCCAAAACGCTGGCGGAGCCATGGTTGAACACACACTTCCATTTCCAAGATACTCTCTAAACTCGTGTCACTGCAGTGTGTATATAGAACACATGTCATCCACAATATGACCCGCACCATCCTGCAGCTGTATATTTATAGAGAAGGCCAGGAGAGGGTGTATATTCGGTAACCGCCGACAAGGGATTTCGGGACATTTTTCGCGGTTTACGCGAGACTAAATTTTAAACAAACCCGATCAACATGTTAAATGTGCACGCATCACATGTCACTGTGCAGCTTAGAGTCAGCTTATAGAGTTTTTTAGGATAGAATGATGGAAAAATATGGTGTTATAGCCGTATATTATAGCTTTTTGCGCAAGTATATGTCATATTTCTGGGCGGAGTCATTTTTTTATATGCATAAGCAATCGTGATATTCAGTATTTTTGCAACAAATATACCTTTTTGGAAATATAAATTTATATTAGTGAAGGTGATTTGGAGACAAATATGAAGCCTTTTTTATATATTGACTATAATTTATTTTGAAATTTAATTTGATACAAATAGTTAAATTAAATATTATTTTAATTTAGAATTATCTTTAAGTAAACATGTTTTTGAATAAGTCTATAAAGTATGCCCAAGTGTTCATAATTTGTTAATATATTTTAATCTATATTGAAATTATATTTGTAAAACATATAAGTCTATATATATAAAACAATAAGTCTATATAAAGTATGCCCAAGTGTTCATAATTTGTTAATATATTTTAATCT
Source organism: Coelogynopora nodosa (assembly GCA_034780555.1). Lineage (NCBI taxonomy): Eukaryota > Metazoa > Platyhelminthes > Proseriata > Coelogynoporidae > Coelogynopora > Coelogynopora nodosa. The sequence continues at coordinate 63,301 of JAUZND010055552.1, forward strand.
ATATTGAAATTATATTTGTAAAACATATTTTTCTCATTATTATTATTAGCAATTCATTTTAAAATGTTGTAATGATTACTTTTTTTCGGAAATAAAACTCGAAAATAAAAATATCTATTTGTAATATAATTATTAAATAATGTTTATATATGTAGGAATAGATCAAAATTTCTTTTCGTATTAATTATTGATAAATGACAAAGAATAATAATAATACACAAATGGTTTTTTTAAATTTATAAATCTTTTAGATAAAAATAAAAAGAGTGAGATATTTTTTAATATTTTAAATTTGAAGTAATATAATGTAACTGGCATTAACAGAAAATATAATATATAAAAATTATTACAATCTTTATATATATTTAAATATTCTATAAAAATGGGTATATTCACTAAACATAACAAATACTTATTTTTACGATACATTTCATATATGTGACATATGTATCGTAAAAATGCATTTGCAGATTTATCTTAACTGAGAATGTTATAATATTATAATAATAACATTTTTAACATTATGTATTTATGACCAACATTCTATAAAAGTAACCCGATGTTGCAAGTGAAGTGCAAATTTGATACAGATGCGGTTTGAACTCTCCATCTCGTGCATGCTGTCTATAGGTATATATGTATTATACTTATAAATATATATATATCGACCGGAATAAAATGAACTACACATTGACGACTAATGAATCAGTTAGTTGCATGGTGCAAAATTAATACAGAATATATATTATGGTCAAACTCGATTATATATATATAAATATGCTATATCTACTAAATGCAATCAATCTTAGAACCTCGATTTTGTTCAGTAGTTCATTATTGCTTTTTAAATGGTTATTGAAAAAAGATATTGCGCTATTTTTATTATATATATATATATACATATATGGGTATATATACATATGTTCTAAATGTATTACTAAAATTTAAATATTGAAATTGAACTGCACCAATTTCAAGATATATTATAATATATAGGCAGTGTATAATATAAAATGTAAATATATATACGATACATTTCTTCTCTGAACATATTTCTGTTTAGCATTTCTTATATCATGTGATGTTGTAAATTGTAAATTTACTGAATTCATTAAATCAAAATTCATTGAAATTCAAGTCCTTGCATTTTATGCATAATTAATTTATCAATTTTATATCGCGCTTGTTTATAATGCAATTAAAATGTAATCAGATTAATTTGTATAGCATTGGTCTATATTGAAAGATAATTAATATATGAATTTGTGTATACTGTATTATATAATTCATATAATTCAATAGCCTATATTATATAACCTTAACTCCAGCATTGAATTTTTAACAATTTAATTAATTAATTTGTTTAACAATCTGTTTTAAATTAGTATTCTTATTATATACTTAAAAATACAGGAGCAAATAAGTCTCCCAGCATTTTCATATTTGTAGTCCAATGAAATTGTTTATTAAAGTATAATATAATATACAATATATACTAACACGATATAATTAAGATAGTGTAATATTGATTTAACAGTTATCTATCACACTAGTATTTTTCACTGCGCGCAGTGCAACAAAATTAATTGTTAAATTTATGATTTTACTTTTGATTTAATTTTATTATAGTGGACCGAAAATGTCAAATTCATATATATAGTGCTCTTTATAATGTACACAAATTTACCGGGCCAACCTATACATTATTTTGCATTGATGAAATAGATTAATCAATTGATTAATATACCCCATATATAATTTATTAATAACCTGCAAATATATATATTATATATACCTTAAGTTTTAATTTTTACTTTTATTTAATGAACATGTATACAATGTATACATTATACATTATGGCTTTAACTATTTACCAACGTTTAGGCAAATAATAATGCATAATATTCAATAATAATCTTAAGTTATGTTTAATATTAAACCATCCAGTTTGGATAATTATATTGAAAATTTCACCAAATAATATAATGAGTAAAACAAATTTGGGTCTGTTAAATTTATATTAAAAACATGTTTTATTAATTCGATAACCGCATTATTATATAGGTGCGATAAATGTGTGCCTAAACTGACGCGTTATGATAAAATAGAGCACTATTATATTTAATTTTTATGATCAGTAAAAATTTTAAAAAAGCTATTGTATAGTTATATGTTTCTGAAATGCGTGTATAGGGCCTATCATTTTTAATATAATTAATATATTTAATTAATATTTTTTATAAAATTTATAATTCTGTGCGGGAGATTCAAGTCACATATTTAAAAGACCATTTTGTCATTAAAATGTTAACATATATAATAATTATAATATAAACTTTTTATTGAACAACAAAATCCGCGGAAATCCGGGGACTCTTACTTGTCTTGCATATATTTTTCGTAACGGAATCTTCAAAAAGTATAGATATACCTTTTAATATATATATATATATATATCATCCTTCCTAAAATATAGCAACTGTCTCAATATCAAAAATTTTTATTAAATATAAACACAAAAGATGTTATAATTATTGTATATTATAATTATTAAATATATCATAATTATATATTATATTATTATATATATATATATCATGAAGCAAAGCTAAATATTGATGAAAATATTGGTTGTATAGTTATTTAAAATTTTCATTTATTAATTATTCATTTATAAACAATATATATGATAAATCGAAATTTTGTCGGCGCTGATATTGCATTTTTACTTACAATTAAAATTACAAAGTAATCTTTTTACACGCTCTAATAATCACGATTTTAACAAAAGAAAACAATTAATTGATGATGTTGAGTCCATTTCTGGATAAAATTTAAATATCTTATTAAGAGATTTTTTGTTTCTCTGCGACATGCGGTAAATATGTATATAAAATCAATATTTATTTACTTAACTATCATGCGCGCCAAGGTCTAAATCGTTATTTGTTTCAAAATAAACGAAGAATTACTTTGATTAAATTGAAAAAAAAGTCCAACAAGAGCTTCGTACAGCACTGCATGAGCCTTTTAAGGAAATTATAATTAATGTGATCTAAAACTAATCATTTCTTTGTATTTTAATGAAAACAATAAAAGTAGGGATGCGAAGGAAACAATATTTAAATTGTGTATTGGTAATGAATTGAGTATTGGAAATGAATTGGTAATGAATTTACATTAATCTTTCAAAATAAAATGTAAGCTAAGATTAATAAATCTATTTTTATAAAATCGTGATTTTCACTCACGATAATAAATTATTTATTTATCCATGTTCTTTTTCTAAGTTAATATCCTTATATTTTATATATATAATTTTGTGGACATTTTTCTCCTTCTATTTTGTTAATCTGTTTATAACATATTAATTATACAGAATAAAAGGTATACGCATTTTAACTTACTGGTCCATTATAAATTGGTAGATGCCATTAAGAGTAACCTTCTTGTCTCTTTGACTCATCATGGCCATGGCAATAAGAGCTATGTAGGAATATGGCGGCTTGACCAACTCTCTTCCACAATGCCTCGAACTCGCCATACAGAAGGCTTCTTTGGATCCCTCCACCCCGAGGTCGTAGGGGTTGTAGCGTACTGAGGACATGCTCATTGCAGCGGGACTAGATAGATAGCCCCCATAGCCTGCGCCGGCAGCCAAACTGCTGGTGGGATAGTATCCAGCTGGAAGGGAATTTGGAGTGTGACTGTTCTCGTAACCGTTGACTACATGGTCACCGGGGGCCGAGGCGACGGTTCCTGTGGGCCAAAAACTAGACATAACAGACTGTCCGGCGGCGGCGGCGGTGTGGATGGCAGTTCCTGGTGGATTAGAGGAATAGGGGCCGGTGTTGACTTGCCCCCATGGCAACGGGTCATCCGGAGTTAAGCGGGAGTAGTTGGCCAGATGGTTGGTTTCTACTTTGCAGAACTGCATCGTGGTTTTTAACCTGCTGTTTATTTGTTCGGTAATTCTCCGGAGCTGCCGGAAAGCTTTCTGAGCAAACAAACTTTGCGATGGGATGTTATTCTTGTATTCGGCCCTCCTCTTCTCCCTTTTTAATAAAGACCCTCCCCCTATTCAGAAGTCACAGAGGCAAATTTCGCCATAGACCTATTCGAAGGTAAAATTTGTTTGGTTGACCAATCAATACAGAGTTCTACCTGTGGAATAATGGACCAATAAAGAAGTAAAGAGGGGAGGGAAACGGAACATGTTAATCGGTCATGATCACCGCCTTCACTTGAGGTGTCATAAACGATTATATTATATTAAGTAGCAATAATTAATGACCGCAACCACATAAATATACACGGATAGAAAGTTGACTGAAATATTTTCTGATTTCTATATCGCTGTAAATGACTATAAATTATATGTTCTGACTTATAGAGTATAATAAGAAAGATTTAGTAAATAAACAAGTCCTAATAGATGAAATATATATAAATCGCGTATATCGTAAGTTTAATGTCATAAATTAAATTTCATGCAATCGTGATTTTATTGTTTTAGGCTAACCAAATTAAAACAATTTTAGAGATTGACAGAATGATCATTATATGACATTGATATTAACCTAACCATATATGATGTAATATTCGTCTAAAATATAGGATATGTATTAATTAATTGAATAAAAATCAGTTGTAGTTTTATAATCTCATTTTTATAGATAGCATTTCAAACTATTTCAAAATATTACAAATTAAATGTCTCATCAACTTTTAACTGAACCAAATATTTTCCCGTATATAGTATCTTAAATATATCGTTATAAATATGAAAAAGACGAAATACAATATCTCCATTATCAATACTGATCGTATATTTTGCGAATTAGAACTAATTAGATGTATTTAAACATATATTTTATTTGTTCATAAATAATTTTAAATTAAAGGATATATATATGGCAATTTTTCAAAAATAATGTATTATTTCGCGTTAATTTACATTTAATGTATATAACATATTTTATTGATTGTTTTTGGACACTGAAGCTAACTCTCGCCTATTGTAAATTAATTTACTGCCGATTATTCTTTTATCATTAACTAGAAAGATAATTTCTGACATAAGACTTCTTGTTCTGAACACATTCCACACTATAGTATTTAAATTTAATGCACTTAAATACACTTATATACAATTAAATGCACTTGAATTCCTGACTTATATAAATTCGGAAAAAATAAAATACATTTTAAAAAAATAAAAATTTCTCCAAAAATACGATTTTGATGTCAAAATATACTATTAAATATTGATTTTGAATTGAAAATCACTAAAAAGATTTAGACAAGGAATTCTTAATTTACAAATTTAATCGCCTTAAACGCAGAAGACCATATTGCTTGATTTAATATACAAACAAACTATAAAAGTCAATTTCAATCAGAAGCTTCCCCGCACTTAATTAATCGAAAAAGTTTGGACTCTGATTATTGCGTCAGCGATCTGGGCCGGCCTGGTTTCTATACGCCCTTCCATGGCTCACCACTAACTATATATATACAAGGTTCACTGAGTTCAATTTGTAAATAAAAGCTGTAACTTTTCGTGAACCGTCCGAGTTGGTTGTTGGCTCATCTCAAACAGTTGGACACCGTTGTTTTTACATGCAGGACTTTCAGGGTCACCCGGTGCGCTTTGAAGGACTCGGTGTGAGGCCCTGAATTGATGTCTGTAGGCAACTGTTGGCTCACTTGACCGGCATAGTATTTCTTTATACATGTGCCCTGCGTACTGCTTTTGGGCTCGGTATGAGTAGTCATGTATATACCCTATACAATGCATTAACTGACCGTTTGCTAAAATGTATAAAATGTAATGTATACTTATTATAGAATCGAATTACACATATATACATATACATAAACATGAATGCATTTATATTGGAATTATGTATCTATAAGGACATGTAAATGTTTGAATCTATTTTCATTAAATTAAAACGCTGATAAGGGGTTTAATATTGATTTAATATTTTTATATAATAGATATTTATGTATAGATATTTGTTAGTGCAATATATGTATTACATATGCAGCTATGTATACATACATATGACCTTATAATATGCGAAAACTATTATGAATTAACAAAAATTATGATGAATTTAAAAGATTATTGTTATTCTACTTTACCGGCATATTACACATATTATTATATAAGTTAAATTAAAAGAATGCCAAATGCAAGATGCAAGTAAGCATTTAAAAAAAATGTGTTTATTGATGACAATCCGATTTAAAAATACATCAAACTTTTATCAAATATACTGCATACTTATTAAGAATAATATACACTAAAACAATAAAATAAAAATGATAATTAAATGGTTTAAGAAAATTAATTCATTAGATGTTCAAATAGATGTATATAGGAATAAAATGAATGGAGTGTGTAATATTATAGGCCGAAATAATGTCATATAATATAAGAGACAGAATCGATATATGTAATGCGTTAAAATAATAAGCAACAAGTATATATATATATATATAATGTATAACAAGTCAACATCAAATACGTTAACACATATATTTCATATACAATAAAATACATAATGGGATTCAAAAAATAATCAAATGAAAAGTAACTTAGAAACATAGAATAACTAAGAAACATAGAAACAACTTAAATATTTTAGTATAACATTTAATATTGCAATCATTAAAATTTGAATAAGTTAGGCCCGATAAATATGTGAGGATCATGGGTCAGAACCAAACATAAGCATAAGAGGTTTTCTTATTATTTGGCACACATTTATCTATTACAAATTATTTGCTAAGACATTATACATTGCAAAATAATTAATTATACATTCTAAAAAAGTTTTATAACATGTTAATGCAAATTTATGTATACATAAAAATATACTGGCGCTATTTGCGCTCATCTGTTGAAGTACACTGCAGGGAAGCGCATTTGTCAATTATGGTCTACGACGATATCATATATATATATATATATATATAGCGGGTCCTGGATCACCCGGTCCCGCAAGACGGACGTCTAATTCGCGGCGGACAGGTGGTGAGTCGGCTTTAATCGACGGTCCAGTGTCACAGCACATGTTCAAGTCGATCAGAGCCTCATCTCTCCGGTATAGAGAGTGGTGTTCTGTGCTTCTGTTTTAGTCCCAAGACACGTGTATCTACTTACGGTGAAGATATCAAACGTCGCCTTGGCGCATCACTTCATATCTCACATATATATATATATATAGGTATGTTTAATGGTAAATGGTAAATGCAATATTGTATTTTTCGCAATGTATTTATCACCATTTTTGTTAAAGTCATAAGTATTTAAACCATATATACGGGAGTGATTATATATAGATTCCCCCAAAACAGCATCAATTCTCCATAAAAGTATATTATGATATACAAAAAAAGAGGTATAACTTGAGCCGCACTTACGAACATCTCTAAAGTTGTCCTCTTTGTCAGATATGGAAGTGCTAGACATCATAGTGAACGTCGCTCCAGTTTTGTTAGATATACAACCATAATAAGGCTCTGCATAATCTCGCAATTATGGAACTATAAACTTGGGTCATCAAAATGTCAGACGGGCAGGTTGCAACTTAATTGATTTATGACCGATCGTGTATTTAAGAACATTGATTCTATATGGGTACATTATATCCTTATAGGTATGGGTTTATATGAAACATATACTCTCAATGAGTTATACCTTTAAAGAAAGTTTGGGAGATAAGAGTTTTAGGGCCCCTCTAATTATATATATATAAATAGTTTTGCCCGGTAAGACACGTTAATATTTTTTCAATTTTTGCTTTCTAATTTTTTTAAATTCTGTCTAATTAATGATTACTATTGATTATTATTTAATAGTATAAATTATTACAAATAAATCAATAGAACGGTGTTATTCAGTAGGTAGACCGTATATATAATGTATATGAGGGAGAAACAATAGTCAAGTAAAGTCATCCCTTTTTTTTGGTCACAATTTTAATTGGGATAAAAATGACATTTTAAAAATGAAAATTTTAAAAATTAAATTTAAAAGTAACATGAAAAGTATAATATAAATATATAATTTATTTATATTTATTCAAGTTTGTCAATATATATATGTGACTGTGTTCTATACTATAGTATTCTCTATACTTTGAGTTCAATATTATATTTACACTTATGTCTATATTATAGACCCGATAATGATTATTTTCATAATTTCAATTTTGAAAAAGAGTTTTAATATGTTTTATGAATATTTATAGTTTATATAGCCGCATATATATGTCATATTTTTATTTTGGATGTTTAGATCTATAGATTTTTAATGGTTGATATAATTGATGTTGAATATATTATGTCTCACTATATAATAATTAAATATATTCAACCTATTAATAATATTGATTACATTTATATTCAAATACTTTCATGAATCAGCAACGAATTATAACCAATAATCCATAAACTAAACATGGAATATATGATATTATTTGTTTTTATTTTTATTTTTACATTCGATAATATTAGTTGTCGAGAAAAAAATGAAGAACATTGATTTAACATTTATTTTTCAATATTTAAAATTGGTAACATTTACAGTTAGAGTTATTATCTACAGTATATATATAAATAAAATCTCATTTTTTAATATTTATTTTTACATTCCAAATTTGTTTTTTAATGAGTATTTCACAGAATTGATTTCTAATAATTTACAAAAACGTGTTAAAACATGCATATATATATATATAGAATTCATATACGAAAATTTCAATCAAATTAGTTGAATACTTTTGAAGTAGGCCCTACATTAAAAATAATTGGTGTTCAATATAATAAATTCTTCTTATATCATCATTCTAACACAGACAAATTTTTACTTTGGGTATTCTACCACTTTTAATCATTAATTTATAGAAATTTATTAATGATTATTTATTGACGGACTTTAACGATTACATTACGATAAATAGATTGTTTAATAAATCTATATATTATTGATATATTAAAATAAAATTATGAATGATAAATCGAGTCAACTAATGTAACACATAATTTTAGAACAAATAAAAAGATATTTTATTATTTTCTCCTATATAAGTAGCGGAAACTTTAAAAATTACTTAAATAGTTGGAATAATTAATTTAACTGTTATAATATACTATATAAACATATAATACACTATTATATATACTACTGCTATATATACTACTTATATATATATTACTTTTATATAGTTAAGCCTAGAACCATAGAATAACTAATGCTTTTAAAATGTTACTGCTGATTACATTATAAGATTTTTTAAGTGCCAGATCATTTAAAACAATCAATAATAATTGAAAAGGAATTTATTTGACTCAAAATTCCTCTATTTATAGGAACGATCAATAATGTATACAAAATATTTATTAAAATTTAAAATATTTCATCGATCAAGCTGAAATTCGATCACCACACATATACAATAAATAAAATACATCGTCTCTGCAATTATTAAAACAATTTGATTTCTAATTTTTAAATGATATCAAAATTATTGTATAAAATAAATCGATAATAGCTTATATAACAATTGAAATAATATACTAGATAAATATTGATATAAACAAAGGATTAAGAATGTCAGATTTTAATTCAGTGGGTATAGTTAAATCAGAAAATAATATATGCAATGTATTATAGATCTCCACGTATATGTTTATATACATCAAATAAACATAACATTTATAATAAAGATAATAATAAATATTGGTCTAAAATGTATATATAAATCACTTGATCATTCTATGGTCCTTTTTAAATTTTTGCAAAATAGAATAATTAAAAAAATAGTGTTTAAATAATATAGTTTCTCAGTTAAGAATTGTTCTACCTTTATAAAACTTCAATGACTAAAATTATGGTAACAAGTTTTGATTCAGTTATAGTCAGTTTACGACATGCATTTATATATAGTAAAATAAAAAAAATTAAACAAGTTTTAAATTAAATTAAGAAATGATATTAAACACATTCGCATATACAAGTATATACAAGGTGTCCAAAAGTAAATGAACGTTTATATATATTATTGTATTTTACAGAAGTATACCCTTTATTCTTTATATAAAGGGATAGATTAAGAAATTATTCGATTAAAATCATATATTTGATAATTGATATCGCTTTTTAAAGCTACATGCATTTTGTTGAAGGAATTATTGTATAGAATACTATTCTGGTTTGGTTACTTTTGGGAAAATCCAATGTATTATTACAATTTTTTAAATCAATTATAATATGTAAACTGCTTTATAAAAATAATTTCAGATGAAATATGTAATAAAATTTATTAAGATCCAAGATATAATATTAATTATAAAGATCGAATATTTAATAATATGTATTATCTAATCTAATATCTAACATGTCAGACATATCTAACATTATAGATATGGTACTTTTAAGCTAATAAAAATGTGTATTGGTGGAGAATTAGACCATTTTCATTTTACATATATTGGTTTCCACTAAATTAGTGTCTCTATTAAGATATAATATTTTAAAATAATCTACTTATTAATAATATATTATTTATGCATCTAAAAACTATTTAAATGGAATATAACCAACTATAATAGGTAGCCTATATATAGCATTAGTTATGCTAACAACTTACATATTATATACCGTATATACATTTAGCAACAAAGTTATTGACTTGCTTTCGTATATATAGGACTGCTGTGTTACACAATTATCAAAATAAACTCTAAAAGACATAAATTGCTCTAATTGCATATCTGATGACAGTATTATAGAAGTTCAGATTATATATTATAGAAGACGTAATATACATCATTCCATGACAACACCCCAATCATCAGCTATATAAAACATAGGCCAACTATATATATAAATACACATATGTATACTATACAATACTCTCCCCTCTTTCTTTTTTATGCACATGCAACATATTTAATCACCCCGTTTTGTCATCATATATATCTAAAAACGTGCCGATATTCAAATTAAGGTGATTCCGCCTGTCGCCTTACGTTTGAAGTAGGCGGTGCTCTGGGCCTCTCAAAGACATATCTCCCTCCCCCAGGTGTCACATGTAACTTAGAAAGAGACCGCTCATGTATGCCCCACCGCATATATGTAGTCAACTCCCCCTCCAGCTCCATCATCGCGATATATAATGTGACAGAATAACTTTGGACGCTTGTGAGTCTCGGTTGCTCATCTACTGCAAGTCGTCTCATATAGAGATATTGATAACCGTTTTTCGGGATTCAGTTCTGAGGTGTAGGCCTATATACTGTGTGTGTGTGGGGGGCACATGTAACTTGGTTGACCTTTCAATTGCACAATGCAGTATATATAGAAGCGATGCCATATAAATACATTAATTATGGAGGTGGGACTCACAGTGAAGGGCTATACATGTATAAGATGATATATGTAAGTAATATGACAGATGTAATACGATGTAAAACTGTATAGCAATAAAATATAACTATATAGTAATTAATGGCCTATTTTTAAAGCATAAAAATGTAATATTGTTATATGTGATTGAAATAATATGCGAATCGCGCCGTGATACACCCTTTATATATTTACTTTATAATATATATACATTATATGACATAAAGTTACTATTATTATATATAATAATAATATATGAAACAGACAAATCTAATTGATGTTTTTTTACTTCAAAGCTATATGATTTAAATCCGTAGGAAAAACCGGAGAAATAAATTTTTTTTTCAAGGTTGGCCATAAAACAAGTAGCTAAGATAAACGAACTATGTCAAATTAAAGAATGTAATAATTAATTAAAATTAGTTATAATTAATTGTATTTGATTATTTCTAAATAATTTTTAATGTATATGTATATCACTATTTTTATCGACATTCTAAAATCCCTTTAATGTTTTCTTATAGTTACATTAATTATTTTTTACTTTTACATTGACGACCTTGAAAAATAGGATAAATTTCCTTCGGATTTGTCCTCAGGTTTTTCCTCTGAATTTAAGTTACAACCATTCTAAATATATATTTATATATATTATAATAATCTTGGTGAATCTGTGTCTGAGATTCCATCTTTTTTGACATCCTCATAAAGAGCTTGAACTGAAATGTTATGGTGATATATACAGTGTTAAAAAAATGGTGTGATATAACACCAAAAGGTTGATAAACATACACCAAATCGGTGTATTAAATTTGTTTACACCTATTTCGTGTTAATTTAACAACGTTTGGAAACGGTGTAGAGACACATGTTAACTAAACGGTGTTCATTTACACCGTATTGGCGTTTACTGGACTACATTTTTCAAACGGTGTAACTTGATAAAAACGGTGTTAAAAGAAGTTAGCGAAACACCAAAACGGTGTAAATCGACGAAAATGGTGTACATGAGATATACGCTAAGTAAACGGTGCTAATTTACATCGTATATATTGGTGTTTAATGTATTAAATTTTTAAAAGGTTTTAAATTTTTTTAAAGGTTTTAAAAAGAAGTGGATGGAACTCCAAATCCATGTGCTGTAAATCGACGAAAACGGTGTTAATATATATGAAATAGTCAAATAAAGAAAAAGTTTCACAAAGCAGCGTTATAAAATCAATTATATCGAACAAGTGTGTTAAATAATAATTGTTTCAAAACCAAACTGGTATAAATTTAAAACACTTTTTTGCAAAAACGTGTCACCTAACATAAACCTTGCACAAAAAATGTGTATAAATAAAAAATTAAAAACAATGCTTAGAAACAATACTTTTTGTATACAATAAGTTGTATAACTAAAACATGTGGACTTGCAAAAGTCGTTATAAGTTCCTCATTATGAAAGAAATTGGGATTAAAAATAGATATTGTTATGGTCAAAAGCGGAACGTTTTTCTAGAATACAATTTATACCCAATGAGTAATACATTAAATACGTATAACCCGTATTTTACGTCCCAAAGCAGATGTTTTACTTACTGTACTTTTGGCTGCTTTTACGTCCGAATAGGTATTTTTACGTCCAGATGAATATCTAAAGTAATACTCACAAGAAGTATATATATACTAAAAGTGTATTTTTTCTATGCACCGTTTTGTTTGAGTAATAATATGCGAACAGCTGTATATGCCATTATACAAAACTGAGGGCTTCACATATAATTTCGGATTAATGGTAGATCTATGCCATTCACTTATGTTACACGTTTTTCTTTTTATAATATTTTTTCTTCCCTAAACCTTCCTCAAGGCTTTCTTCAGATTGAAAATCAAAATATTTAATATATGTACAATTAAAAACCTTTCTCAAATTTTATTATTTCAATAATTTATTCTTGATAAAGACGCAAATAATGCTAATGATTTTTTTCTAAAATGCTTTCATAAGAAATTGAAGGCCGATCTGTTCTCTTTCTGGCAATTTCTTGAGATTGCTTTGTTCAAGTCATAGGCCAAAAATGTAAATGTTAGAGGAGCTAACCTTCTTAAACTTTTGAATGCATCATGATAGTTAAGCTTAAACATTGTTTTTTAACCTGATGCCTAAATAAAAATTACGTAAAAAATGGTCACTAAATTAACTTATTTCATTTATTAAATGTCATTTCTTCAACGAACATTAATATATGCTATATAAGTAAGCTTTACGCAACACTCCTATCGAGTTCACTATTATAACTTGATCGCCTTCTTTATTTTTGATGGCAGTTTCAAATCATGCAACAGTTTATTTTATAGCTATATTTTATGCTAATAATTAAATTAGTTTGTTATAAATTATAAATTATAAAAAGAATTTCACTTTTGTTACTAATTAGTAAATGTATTAACTTGGGATGTATGTTTCATTATAGTTAAATATTATATTTATTCTTGTTAACGTATATACCAATTGTACATCCTTCATTAATAATCGGACAATATTAGTTTTTTTAATAAATTTCTTACGTTGGGAGATCAATCATTTTACATGTTTTATTGTATAGGCAATTCTTTATTAATATATAGCTTACAATTTTGACATTACAATATTATTATACCTTGTACCTTGTATAGTTTAAATATTGTGTAATTTGATATGTATATATGTTTATTGGCTATCAACGGTGTTACCATTTCGCACATCCTTGTCAAATTAACACCGAAATCGTATAAATTAACACCAAAACTGTGTACATTACACCATGGTTACGAGCATGCATGGTTACGAGCATGCATGGTTACCACCACTAGCTACACTCAAATCGTATAAATTAACACCAAAACTGTGTACATTACACCATGGTTACGAGCATGCATGGTTACCACCACTAGCTACACTCAAATCGGGTAAATTAACACCATAACGGTGTGTATAGCACGAACTACACTCAAATCGGGTAAATTAACACCATTTAAAAAAAAAGTGAGAGGACATTATTATTGGGATCTTCGAATTTTTTGGATTAAAAATATATTCGCGGATTGATTGGCTCGCTGTAGTTTTTTTTTTCTTTTAGATTTGTCCCAGCGATTTTCAATAATTACATAACTTACAAATAAGTCTGACAATGTGATTGTGCATATTAAGGTGGAATATATTGCCGGTTGGAATGATTAATTCAATGTATGTATACTATAATATTAACCCTTTGTCCGTGGGGGGGTTATACCAAATTTTTCTTTAAATAAATTAATTTTTTTATTCAACTATACATGTATATGACCTTGATTTTTTTAACTCAGTGGCTAAAATACTTCTAATCTAACTGAAAAATTTAACAAATTTAATTTCAAATATTTTGAAATACCAGAGAAAATTCTGTTATTATTGAACTATTTTACACCCCCACTTGGGTTATCTTGTTTGCCGATGATATTAGGAGCTAAAACTTGCAGCATTAATAGAAATAAAATGCAGTTTATCGTGAAATATATTATACATTTAACTTAAATAATAATATTGATTATTAAAATAACCACCAATTTAAAATAATACTTAAATAGCATTTATACTACCTAGGTATAGATTATTTATATAAGTAGTATAATAATAAAAATATACCAAACTGAATAAGATCTGGAATAAGATGCAAAAATAATTAAGTAATTGGTTACATTGATCAATAGTTACAGCATATATGGGTCAATAATATATAGCATATATATGGTTATTTTCTCATTATAGATTTCCTAAACTGGAGTTTATGACATAATCAGGTCAGAAAAATTAATACAAATTTAAAAAAATAAAAATAAAAATAAAAATAGCTCGCCAAAGTCTTTAGAAGGTATCAGTACACTGAAGTTCAGCTTAATCGGATGATAGGAAATTAGTTTTTCCAGAGGGGGTAAAATACAACCCCCTCTCTATGGAGCAAATCCTACTATGTCCACGACGAAGGGTTAACAGTGTGATAAAATCGCCCAATATTTTCCTTGCGATAATCATATATAAGATAGTAAATAACTTTATCAAATTTGTGATTATTATTGAAATATATGTATATATAATTAATGAGCCGATAAATTCTTGGAATTTAAATTCGTCCTAAATGTAGATTTTTTAGATTGATATATGTAATATTTCATTATTTATTAATACTGCTAAATATTTTAATAAAGGTATTTTAGTTTAAAATGCGCTTCATTTTATGGGAAATTAACCGCACCAAAATATGTATATATTTTTAATAAACTGCATACGTATAAAACACAGTTATACATAAAATCTGCGCTAGTATAAATTATACAAATTAGAATATGATGACAAATAGTCTACTTTAGTCAATTCCGCTCTGTTGATTTACTTCCGTGCGCCGCAAGAAAACATGACCTCGCAGTGGGCGATGTTATCAGAAACAATAGCCGATGTATGGCCATGTCTATCCCCAATGTTTTCCTTGCACACTGCCGGTACCAATTCCGGACAGGACAGTAGCCGCAGTTTGTGTTTGCATATAGGTTCTTTATAAGTTAATAAACAACAATCAGATCTAGTGTCTATTATCAGTGACGTTCGCTTGTCCTGTATAGCTTAGTTGAATTAATTATTTTGCCCCTTACACAGACTTACATGTATATGCTTAATTAAGTATGTGATGTCATGTTTATATCCTTTTGTGTAATATGACATGCGGGTTAGTCTAATTCAAAATATGAAAAACGTTATTTTGTTTATGTATACATATATATATATGCTATCTAAATGTAAGAAAATGTATATATAGCTATATATTGAACATTTTCAATGCAATCAGGTTTTGATACCCATGAAAAACTAATGCAATATATATATATATATATATATATATATATTATATGTTTGCGCTTGTCGAACATTATTTATGTTGGGCAACATTGGACTTTAACATGTGTACAGCACCGGGTAGTACATGTGTCACTTCTGAAGAACTGACACAGCCATCAAAAAGAACAAGATCTTATATGACACAAATGAGACGATGAAGAATCCTTTCTGCTTTAATGTATATTATATATATTAACATTGTGTTCTATATATATATATATATATTCCGAATTATTACATGCAAGTTTCTATTTAAATGAAATGGCAATACACAATTTGTGCCGAGAAATTGATAGGTTGTGTTGTCAAACTTTTATCAAATTGGGTGTTAACAATAATGGAACGTCATGTTTATTTGACATTTGCATATAGCTCTACATATTTAACGTAGCTCTGTATAAAATGTATATATACAGTATTATAGCGGCATTTGTTTATTATAATTTCGTTATAATGGTTATATTCATTTTTTGATCAAGTCTAATCCTAATAAATGTTAATGCATATTATAATTTTGTTAATTTCATCGTTTCTTTATATTTAAATCAATTTTCTTGAAATAATGATTAACTTATTGAAGATTTCATATATATATATACATATACATATAAATAATATATTTTAATAACATATATACATAAGATTTAAAAAAATTCAATAAAATTACTAATCACTATTATAAACGACAACGCTTTCATTTTTTTCTATTTCTGTATAAACATAATTACATATAACTTTTATAAATTTATAAGTCGAAGCCAACATTTTATGATCGATACAATTTATGAAACGTTACATCTCAAACTGCAATCTATATATATTTATATATCTATGTATTAATATAAAATATCAATAACTCTATATAACTAAACGGTACCGTTTAGTTGCACTTCTCAAGTGACACGCCCTATATACATTGCCCAAAGCGTAAGTGAGACCTCCAACGCAGTCTTACAAGTCAGGTCACATAAACTCTGTCAATTCCCTTCGGAAGTTCAAAACGCCTCAACTGCTGAGATTGTATCACATTTCACGTGGATCTGCCCTATCAGACTATTAGCGCTCCCCGGTGCGCCCGAGCTGGCCATCCCACTGAATGCAGCTTAAACATACGAAGTATAGTGTGGTGGCAGCCTCTGGGACTCAGAGAGGCCCCAGGTATGGTACGTATAACATTAACTATAGATGCGTATAATATAATCGGAGGGACCGCAGCGCGACGGAATTGGATAACAGGAAGCCAACAGTTACCCAGCAGGGAAGCCGAACTTGAGGTGAGAAACCATCAATTGGTGTTAGTCGATCTTCTGGACTGTCAGTTGATGGCATCTGACTTCTTCCCTCAGGAGTCGTGTTCAGACCCCTGTACTCATAATATATATAGGACCGCAGAATTGAAACTGTGGTTGAGCAGTATTGTTACTCTATCAGTATGGTGCAGCAACAGCTGGTGCGTTTTATATAATTCAAGAAATAACTATATAAATTTAACTTTTAAACCGTATTTATTGTGAGACCAAATGTATAAATCGAACATTTACACGCATACACAACATTTTGTAACAATCGTATCATCGTATTTAATTATAAATAATAAAAAAGGTTTATATCCATATTTAAATTTCATTTAGTATATATGACACAGAACATATATGTTAATAGTAAATGGATACAATCTATACATTGTATATGTGAAATCTTCAACATAACCACAAAAAAATAATAAATAGAAAGAAAAATCAGAAAAAAATGAAATTATTATGTTATGATTGTCTGCTTTCTACAGTTTCTACAGTTTCCACAGTTTTTATTATTTTTATTACTAAAATTAAACAGCCGAATAGATGTTTTCAAAACTGTATATAAAGTGACTAATACGACATTATGAATTTGTTTAAATATAAAGTCAATGACATTTACTTTGAGCGGTTCTGAAACATGTTATATAATTATTATAAATATTATTATATATAATTTATTGTATTCAAGCTCAAACGTAGAATAAATTATGACATGCTATATTGTATATCGTGATAAAACACAATTATAGTATATTGTAATATTTTTATTGTAATATGCTTATTAAATATGTAATAAAAAACGAAAATGTTATAAAACCTAAAATGTTATTAAAAATGATTACAGTTTTAACTAAAATATTTATTTCTTACCGAGTTTATAATTATATAAAAAAGTTACCATAGTAACTATTTTATATATAAATTTCTGTAGATTTTTAAAAATTACACAAAAACGTGATCCGTTGTCTATTTTGATATTATCGATACGCACATTATATAAAGGCCTTGTTCAAATTTTGGATTGAAAAAACTTAATTAAAACGATAAATTTAAGATTGAATTACACCTTGTCAGATTGCGGCTCAATCCATGACTTCGAGTCACAACCCTAAGCTGTATATCCCAGTAGATCGCACTTTCCAGGTGTTATAATCCCTCTTTGGAGAACAATAGAAATGGTCACAACCTCGCCAAATATGGCCGAGTCGATGTGATGCATAATTTCCGAGGAAAATATTATATCGGTTCACACCATCATCGATCCTTTGGTTTCTTATTACGTGATAATCACTTTCTCGGTGAAATACTGAATGCGTATCATGTCACAGTGACTTCATTAAAAATGGGAATTGACCGGCCATGAAGGGACTGCCAATTATTCGGACGACTGCTTCTCAATTTGCCGTATATACCGAGTACAGGTGGTGGGAAAGGTGTATTTTAGATTCAGGAAACTTTGCAGTGTTTTGATAACTCCTTCATCGCCTATATATATATGGCCAACTATATTTATACTCATTTGTTATAGAAGATGAGGGTAGATCATCTTTTTTCGCTTTTTGTTATTAAATTTTAACTGTCAAAATTATGAAAACTTTTTGTATTTTCGAGACAGAACAGACGCCTATTGAATAATATATTAAATTAATTAAATATATAGAAGAAACTGTTTTACATAATATACGAGCGTTAAACAAGATTTTAAAAATAATAATTTCGAGGAATATATATTTCAGAAATATATTACATTTTACGATATATAAATTATTGCATTTGCCAATTATAACAAATAATAATCAGAATATTGCATAAAACTAACTTTTTATGCTACAAAAATTCAATAAATACACTGTTTTATACATTCAATTAAAATTGGTAATCTGCATGGCGCTCTTTTAAAATTTAACGATCGATTTTATTCATTATGAATTTATATATATTTGTTCAAATCATTTGTTACGCATCAATTTGTAAATTATACATATATTATTATATATTTATTTTTACTATAATAATGAATTAAACCTTTATACTGTATACATAGCTATAATATATTATCAAAATTTTACGTATATACAGGGTGTCCCATAAAAAAATAATGAATATAGTCCATCTCTCTAACTTTTTTGGTATATATTATATACAATATATACTATATATGCACAAATTTATGGAAAAGTATTAAAATAAAAAAATGTTCAAAACACTATATATAAGCGTTAAAAGCTTTATTGCGCATTAAAAGCACAAATTCTACATAACTTTTCAGTTAAAATAAAACAATTACTTGGCAAACACTTGAAACGTCTTTATTCAATTAGATATATAAATAAACATTCGGCTGCTCAGGTAGTTGATTGCACAAGTCAGAATTAATTTAAATGTGTGTGAAAAACTATATTGAAAGCTTTAGTTTTCATATAATGGAAGTTGTTTCAAATATCTAAACTCCACATATAATATATAATTGCATCGTCAATTATGTCGATTAAATGTGCAATTTATATATACGGATAAAGTGTGATGACGCAATAAATGTGGAATATATATATATATAGACTTCAGCATTGCATAGATTGCTATTTTTTCTAAACGTAATTGGCGCTTTGGGATTACAAAAAATAATATGATAGTATATTTGTATATTTGGCTTGAATTTAGAAATAACTCAATGTGTAAATAAATTTAGGCCTATACATCCGATTAATATAATAATTATCAGAAATAAAAATTTGTCGCTTGGGTTGGTAGAATTGACGTCATAATGTGGCCTATATAATTAAAAAATACTTTTCACTGTACACATTGTTCAATAATTTTAAATTTTCTTCATCAAATTATTTTTATTATTCATTTAGAAAGATTTTTCTGTCATTTCTTTTTTATTTTAATAAAATTATTACAATTCATAACGTTATTAGTTTCTTAAAAATGTTAATTATCTTATTGAAATCAAGTATAAAACATAAAAATCACAAAAATTATATTTAAGGCTTATATTTTAGCTATGTATATACTATAATGTATAATAAGGTATAAAGAGGTAATTAAATCATCGCATATATTTTCAATAAAAATAATAAAAAATTAGCATTTTTTAAAATAAAATGTGTTATGACGTCATTTGCATTAATCCAACATGTAGTATATTTTGCAAATGTTGAAAACTTCCCCGTGGCCAAAGTGTTAGAATTTCAAATTCATGATTAATTAGAATACTTTTTGAATTACAGCCGATAAAATAATTACTTTAATTTTTAACCGCTCCCCCTCGTGGCCTTACTATAATTGTTTGTGTTATTTTTATCGAAAATAATTTCATATAGATAATTTTTCGTTGTAATTATCCTTAATTATAATGTCAAATTTATGTTTCAAAATGAAAAATTTAGACACAATTATAATTATTACTATCTAAAAAATTAGTAATAAAAATGAAGTTTTTCAGAAAAAACTTAATCACTTCTTACGTTATTTATAAATGATCAATCAATATAGAAAATTGTAAAATAATTATATTAAAAAAAATGGTATTGATGAATGCAACGTTTAATCAAAAATATTTTATTTTGAATTAATAACTATTATCAATTATTATAGTTTTAATGTTTGGAAATTAATAAATTAATAATAATATAATTATATATGTATGTTGTAATCTGATTCAAATTACTTTTTCTTTTATTTTCATATTTTGATCATATATTTCTCATTCACATTTCAAGTAGTTTCATAATAAATAATGGATCAAAAGAATGATCAAACATTTTTTATCGTAAGTAATTTGATATAATATATATTTATTTCCTATATATATACACGTAAGTTATAATATAGCAATATACTTCACGTGTAAATTGATTATTTGGTTTTTGCAATTTTCACAGATATGTATCATTGTATACAATGACCACTGTGGCACAGATTCCTGGATGAACATATTTTAATAAAGCATGAAAGTATATACTATATATTCCGTGTGTAAATATATTATGAACCGACTTTCCCAATAATAGTGTAATTAGAGATGGATAACATATATATATAATTTTGTATCCATTTAGCAATATATGTATATAATTATGGGGATATATTTTTATATCAAAGCACAATTTTTATACAATCTATTTCAATATAGAGTTTATATCGAAAGAAATTGTTTATATTAACTCTAGTTGTAACTCTATATTGTAGGCCTAAGCTAAAATATTTTTCATACGTATTATACCTTCGGGAAAATATTCCAAATTATAAGTATTAACCAAATATACTAATTAACGATCATTAAATCATTATTTAGTATATTTGGTATTAACCATTTAGATCAAATCAATAAATAAATCAATCATATATTTTTTAAATTTAAGCAAGTAATTTAATTATTTTTATTCATTTATTTATTTACCAATTTTTATTTCTTAAATTATAATTTATAATTATTTTGAAAAAAAATATTTTTTTTTTATTATTTAATTATTGAATTAATTAAATATCTATTGAAATTTGTTGAGGGGAAAATATCTGGACCCTCATATCTATAATATCTGAAACCATAATCAGCTTGCATCCTCTTAGTCGGGCTAGGAATCAGTTAGAAAAGCAAAATTTTCCCTGCTTGAAACAACAACTCTCTCTATGAGGATAATATATTTCCTATTATTTTGCTTTTGTACAGAAATCTGACGGACAAAATCATCTGTTTTCCACATTTCCACTACAAAAAGGTTTGGAATGAAATATTTAGGGACATGTATTGTACGTGAATATATTTAGAGAATGTGAATGTCTCATTATCAATATTATAGCGCGCTAACTATATATATACTGCAATATATATATACATAAAAGATATCGGAAAGGATAAAATGGGAGTAGATTTGGGAGATCTTTCGTCTCCGTTTGTCATATCGGTTATGTGGACACAGAGAACATGGACGATTGCAGATGTGACTGCAGATCATGCTATTGAGGTACCGCTCACGAATAGGTTATAAGGAGGAGGAACCCCTGGAGCTGAATTACAGCTGTCACTAAGGCAGTGTGGTAGTGCAACTTATACACCTTAGTGATAACCTTTTTTCACACATATTTTTTACGCTTTCTGTGTAACAGACGACTAAGTAAGCTTATAGTGTATATAGAAGGAGAGGGAGAAGGTGTGATTATACACGTTATAAGTCAATGCCAGTCTTAATTAAAACTTGCGTATAAATCAATTTCCTGGGAAGATTCCGAAATTGAGCCCATTCGATGACGATTATACACATATATATACACATGTAAAAGTTGACTTCTACACCGACAGGTTAGACTTCTTTGTCATGTATAGAATGTCATTCATCCATCTTCCATGGATATACACTAACGGTTTTAGAAAAAAAGATTACTGTAATGATAAAAATGTTTATTAATATGTGCATACTTTATTTATTTCATAAACAGTATTTTATCAAATCATTAAGTTTTTGAAAGTTTAATTTTGGTATTTTAAATTTATGAGATTTTCAAATTTTATTGTTTTCCTGTTTATTTATTTTCCTTATTGAATAAATTTTAATTTAGTATGATACAAAATATAAATATATTTATACTAGTATTTATACTAAATATTGCATTCAAAAATTAAAAGTTAACTAAAATATAAGGAATATAGTTTTATTTTTATAACTATATATATTTAACCGTTTAATTAATTTTTTTGATCTTTGTATAAGAAAAGCAGTTGAAAATAATCTCTCACTCAAAAATATCAACAGGTCACATTTTATACATAAAACTCGGCTTCAAAATTTCTACCGGTCAGTGTCCATTAAAGCCTCAATGGCAGCTCTCATTTCCTCCGCAGCTAATTGACTGGACAGCCCCTCTATTATGATAACAAACCGCCTACCAACACCTAAAAGCAAGTGTTAATCCGGTGGTGCCCAGGCAAGACGGGTTTTCTCTGTCCATGACAATTCAATCTCGGAGCTATGGACACGAAGAAGAAAGGGGGGCAGTCAACGATGAAATAAATCTAATCACCGTAGTCGTGAAATTCAATGGACCAGCATCTTGCCGGAATGGTCAAGCAATGACCACTCCTTTTGGAACTCAGATTGGCTGTGGGTTACGAGAAAACCCCATTTGATTTAATCACTTTATATATATATATATACATTATAGCAGTATAATTAAAGTGAATCGCTGATATAATAAAATGTAATAAATATGATGGGCTAATATTACATCGTTTCTTGTGCTGCTTAAATTGATATTTTTGTTAGTGAATCGAACAATTTTAATATAACACGTAAACTTTATTTAGCCTATATATTAGCCCATCTATAGATGAGTATCTACGTTATGTTCAACGATGTAACCAATATATTTCTAACATTATATCCATAATGTTTAAATTCATTGGTTTATCTGTTTGATTTATAATTAATCATTTGCAACATAATATCTAACATATACATACATTATATACTTATTTCAGGTATTCAATTATAACTGTTATTTAACAATTATTCAATAAAATATATTACGTTTGAAACTTTCAACATGATTTTCAGTTTATTATATTGATTTGTTTCAGTCTTTTCTCCCACTATTTAAATTTTTGTTATAATAAAGTTGTCCATCTAAACTTATAATGCAGGTTTATTTTAGATCAATAGCAGAAACAGCGATTTGGTCCTAAATTAAATGCATATATTTTAAATTATTATTTGAGTTGATTTTATTAGTTCACATCTTGCGAATTAACTATATATTATAACCATAGACATAAACTTTTCTTTTCTGACGAATGTGTAATCTATATATATATGCTGAAGGAAAGGGCCATTTTATTTTATTATACCTTTCTGCATAACAAGTGAAATAATAACCGAAAAATATTAATAAATGCTTCGCAATGAAATCATCCCTGTACTGCATTCCAGGGACATATTTGGGTCTGTTCAATGTGTACATGTGTACAATGTGTACAATGTGTACACAGTACATTGTGATTGGATTACACGTGATTTTAAATTTGTTCAAATTCCTTGATCTATACTGTAACAATAAGTCCGCATTTTGCCGTTTGTAACAGCGAATTGTGGGGTATTCCAAAAACATTTTTTTTACTCAAACTGAAAGAACTGTAGCCGAGCTGAAAGAAGTAATGAGAAATCTATTGAACGAATTTCCTCGATAATAACACCAATAAACAATTAGCGAACATTCAGACGACCATTATATATCTTTGTGTAATATAAAAGGTTACAAGATTGAGTAAATATGACCAGTAAACTTTAATGTCTTTATATGTCTTATTCTTCGGATAAATAGGCTATTCTAAATACTCGGACAAAATATAATCTGCATTTTTATTCAATTATCAATGTCGTATCGGAAACTTATAATGAAATATAGGTAGGCCTACTGTATAATATATTATAGTTGTATGATTTATTGTCAGATTTAATTATTGGTGTACAAAATTATATAAATAGTAAATAATTAATTGAAGTTCGGATGGAAAAAAAACTTTGTATGAAAATAGTTTTACACCTTTAATTTGAACTAAAATTTGTTAATCTCCATGATATTATGTTTTACTCCTAAATATAGAAATATACATTTAACAAACAGAGTTCTGTAAAAATAGGTGTTTTGAGAATATATCAGGCCATATATATTGTATAACATTTCAATTGATCATTTATTAGTTTACCTAATTGTTTCTAAAAGTACATTTGACCAAATGCTATTATGTTAATTATAATATACAATATATATATACAAATTTCCATCAGAGAACTATAATTATATATTTTCTGTACGTGCCTAATATTTTTCTTGTGCATACTAGAAAATTAATAACCATCAGTTAAGTGGTTCTGGCGAATATAAAAAAATTATTAAACAAAAAGTGAAATATTTTAAACAAAATCAAATATAAAAATTAAATAAACTAAATAAGTAACACACAAAACTGTTAAAATAATGAATTCGTAAATGTCAAAGCTTTGCTAATAGTGTCTATACATACGCTATATAGGCTACTTGTAGATTAAATTGATAAGTACTAATAAGAGAAAACTATAAATTAACTTGAATAAACTTATAAGGTTATATGTGTTACGTATATTATTCTATAAAGTACAATATTTTACAATTTAGGTCAGTTATATATTTTAAAATTATTTTTTAAATCATTAAACTATAAAATTATTAATTATATAACGTGAAAAGTTATTTCATTGTTTTACTTATTTTTTGAACTGACATAAGTTTAGTTATGTTAAGTTAATACTATAAATATAGTTATTAAAAAAACTGTTGATGATATAGTGTGTGGTATAATAATATTGCTTAATTCTTTTGATATACATTTCAATTAAAATAATCAGTATACAAATTACTTGATTTGTTGATATAAATCTTTTTGCAAAGTTTATAACTATACGTTCTCTACAAGTAATATAAGATTTATTTACTAAAGACAATATTTACTATTTAAGTTACTGTTATAACTATATAAATAAAAGATTCAATATAAATAATGTTAAACTTTTTTATTGAAATCATCAAAGTATGAACAATAAGAATATTGTTGATAATTGAAAAAAAAAATAGAATCACAGTGATCAAGAAAATGTTTCAAAATATTTCATCAATAAAAATAATAGAATAATAAACTTTGCAACAAACAATGCAATAAAAACAGCACGTACAAATAAATGGCAGTAACGTACATCAAAGTTGTTTCTCATTTGTTTTATAGTGTTCTTATTTTATCGTATTGTGTGGTGAGTAAAAAAATGTTGGAAATCTACAAGTCTAGAGTCTAGACCTGGAGCAAAAGTGCTACGCCTCCCAGAACCCAACGAGCCGGCTTCTCCTTGGTCTTGAGATTGAAGGTCCACACGAAGCCCGGCCCTCGCTCCTTGGTCTTATACACCGGGCAGGCGTACATGTTGCGCAGATCCTGCCGGTCTACGGGGATCGCCTTGATGAAGATGACCGGCAGCGGTGGAGCCAACTCCTTGAGTCGGGCCTCGTTGATCATGCCTGACTGGATGTCCCAGCGGGCGCCCTCCATGAATAAACCGTGCACGTAGGCTCCGTCTCGGGGCGGGGCGCCCATGTCCTCCTTGTTCTTCTTGGTGACGTCGCATTGGAGGCACATACGATCAAGAGGCCATTCGTTCTTGCGAGCCATCTGTTGCATGATAGCGGTCAAGAAGGACTGGGGATTAAAGAGACCGCCCAACCACACCGCGTTTGGCAGCTGGAAATCGGTGGTCCAACTCTCGAGCTCCTTTATCCTTATAAGAAGATCAGCGTACCAGATGGTCATGCCGAATAGCGATGGATAGGCTCGCTTGGCCCAGGATAATGGAACTGTATCCAAGAACATTGAGTTGCCCAGGGCTTCCATGTCTAAGGTGATGGTTAATTCACCCTTTAGACCCAAGTCGAGCTCTTTGAGTGAACGACGGATCTCACTTGTTAGTCCATTCATGCGCTCGCACTCCTGGAAGGCAACAACAACATATGGTGTCCTCTCCTCAACAGGAACCTTGGCCTGAATTTCTGTCATGTTAAACTCGTCTGGTAATTTCTCCATTACATCATCGAGAATCTGTTTGATTCTCTCTTCGCGGGTTTGACCGCCTGCACCAGCACCTTCTGCATCACGTGGTTGCATTTCGAAAACTGTTCGGAAGAGTTTCTCTGAGGTTGTTGTGAGGAATTCAATCTCGGCATTTGGGTGCAGACCATAAAGATAAGGGCTTTCAGCAGGCAAACACTCATCGATGTAACCGTGGTAGCCATCATAGTTTGTGTTGGGAGGTATCCGGAATCCATTAGCCAGGTAAAGCTCCCCATCGAGCATCTCCGGAGCAAGATATTCCTCGAGATAAGTCTTACAAAGACGTCGATCCCAGTCATCGGTGATATGGCCACCGTACATAATCTCCCCGAAAAGATAACGCAGATCCTCCCAAGGTACCTTGCTGTTCGCTTCCAGATAGTTAAACAATACATTACTGCTAATGCGTAAATCTCCGGTGTTAAATGGATAGGATCTGTTCCATCCTTGGGGACCGAATTTGCGTCTCTCAGATACTACTGCATGGAAGTAGCATAAGGCGAACAGAATAGTCTTGAATTCGTTTTCGCGAGCACACATCTCCAGAGTGTCCTGATTGAAGTTCCACAGAGCCTTGTGCAAATTGGCAAACATACCAGTTGGCGGTTCGTTCGTGATTTTAATTGCGTTCTCTAAAATACCCTGTGGAATTATGTGCGATTCGGGTGTGCCAGATGGTTCCGCACTGATAAACACACGGTAGTTTTCATTCCCACTTTCTCCAAACTCTTCCAGTTTTTTCTCCAGTGTACCAAGCCACTTGGCAACAAGATGAACATTTTGAAGAACAACCCATTCACCCGATGCCGCTGCTGTGTCCATGGCTGCTTCTGCTACAACTTCTTGGCCCTGACCCAAAGAAATGTTATGAAAATTATTTAGATCTGAAGAGAAGCCGAGATCTTTGCCCAGAGCTTCTACGTCTTTCAGAGGATCCACTCCAGGTGAGAGGATAAAGAATATGGGGGTTGCCGGACCCGATTCTGCGAACGATTCAGAAAATTGCACATTACTACCCTCGACATACTTGCGACCTAACTTTTCATCTACAAAGTCTGTTATAGCATAAGTCATTCTGTCTGGTCTCAATGCACGCATCATGCAAAGACGTTGAAGAGAACTCTTATTCTTCCACTCTTGAGGAAACTTTTCTTTTTCTGGGCATTCACTTTCAACAAACTTTTTCCATCGTTTGGCAGATCCTTCAATATCACGATCTAAATTTCTGAATTCGTCCATCTTAGAAAGTTCTTTAATACCACCCCAGCCAATATTGGTAAGAAAATCAACAGGACTTGTAAGATTAGGTACAACAGGGAATCGCAGCAAGAAATCCAATTCCACGGAATTTATTTCCTTGTTTATAAGTAAGATTTGGAAAGCCATTTGTGCAGTGAAGATCAGCTTATCTTTTTCAAAAAGACCCCGGGACGTATACATGTAAACTCCATATGAAATACTGTCAATTAAATTGTTGACACGATCTTTAAGTTCTTCAGCGGGCTCAGCCTTGTCAATGGCTTTTTCAAAGACAACTCTGAAAGCTTTCAGTGAGAACTGATACATTGGATTAATCTTGTTGAGATCGTTGAGGATGAAATAAAGTAATGAAGCTCGTGCTGCTGCCGAACGGTACAGCTCTCGTGTTTCGTTAATCTGCACTTCAGTTATTTTGGCTTGCTCAACTTTCTCTTCAATTTCAATAGCAGTGCGTTTGTTAGTTTCTAAGTTTTCAACCAGTGCATAGTCGCCCAAAAAATTTCCTTCCGCTGCGGACAATCTTGCCAGCAGTTGATCCTCAAGCGTTTTCAGTGTAATCTTGAATTCGTTTTGCTGTGTGGTGAGATCTGACTTTAACTGTTCCAGATCAGGACGCTCTTTGCTGACAACAGACGCTAGCAGCTGATCTTCTAGACCATCTCTGGTGACAGTGAAGTTAATAAGAGTGGTTTGAGCCTGCATTTCGGGCTTATAATGTGGATTAGCCAGCTTAGTTTGTAGAATCAATTTGAAGTCGGTATTGTACTCAACTTCTTTGTCGCCTAGTTTGATGGCTCGTCCCTTTTTAATGGTATTTCGACCCAACAAAGGATCTAATACAGGGTCGACGGACTCTTCAATGTTCTCAATTAGGACAACTTCACCAGCAGATATGGCCGATTCTATTTTGTCCAGATAGCCTTTGCCACCCAGTCGCACAACTCGAAGATCATTTCCGTATCGGTGTTTGATCCATTTTATTCCTTGCAATTGGGGATCAATCATAAGTGGCCATCGTTCTGCACTGGTAAGTATTGTTGCATTTTCGATTGACATTCTGTCACTAGGAAGTCCTTCATTGCTCCATGTGGCAATTATGGCATCATCAATGAGCATTTTTAATGGATCAAGATCAGCAGTTATTTCTATGGGTGTAGACAACGTCTTCAGGAAGGGCATCCATTGTTGTTCCATAAGATCTACCCGGTATTTCTTTGTGAAACAGCCCACATAAGACAGAAAAGCAGCTGTAATGAGTACATCACCTGGCAACGTCTTTTCTTCAAGCTTGTATTGTTCTACTTGGCCAGCCCAACGAATATTTTCTGATGCCAGACCTCCAACCAGTCTGTTCGCCAACTCGATAGTTTTAAAGGTGAGATCAGCCTCTTCCTGACACCGAAGTTTGTCAGAAGTTGCCTTCTCGAATTCTGCTGTCAGTTTTCCTAAGGTTGCCTCCAATTCTTGAATCTTGCTTTGAATCACTTCTAACTTTTCACTCGCAACTCTAAGGTCTTCGTTAGCTGCATCCAATGCGTCTCGTTTAGGTTTTACGTCACAAAAGATCTCATAAAAGCGCACGATATTGATGACCCAGGAACAAAGACCAGCGGCAGCTGAAGACTTTCCTTTAATGAACTCCGGTTCAAATTCGGGATCATTCAAGTATTCTTTAACGGCTCTGAGGCAATTTTCGTGAACGTGCTCCTTGTCAAAATTTATTAGATTGTCCAGAAAGGAGTCAACCTTGTTCATAATACTAGCCTTTGCTGACTTCCAACTTCTGTCCTTAGGAATCTTGCCTCCGGGCGCCATCAAGACCATGACAGCAGAGGTGACATTAATAACCGCCGGAGGCGGAGAGCCGAATGATTTCATTTCAGTCAAATTTCCCTTGTTCAGAGTATTCAAAGCTTCTTGCGCTGCCAACAAAGCAGGCTCAGCCTTTGCCAGATCTTGTTCGCAATCGGTTGCTTTGATGGTAACTGATGCTTTGATTTTGCCCACTTTCTGCTCCTCACTATCAGCAAATTCCTTCTCCTTGCTCACCTTTTCAGTCTCAGCGCCGACAACTTCCAACAACTTGTTGGCATCGTCGTTCTTCTGAGCCAACTCCACCTCCTGAGAAGCCAGCTTGGCTTTAAGGTCGTCCACCTGTTGTGCAGTACTCTCCAACTTCTGCAAACCGTTCTCCAAGCGACTCATTTTCATCATCAACTCAGCATGCTTCCGCTTAAGCAGATTCTGGTACAACTGAATTTGTTCCAGAAACGACTTGGGTGTTGTGTAGTTGTAGCGACGTTCATTTTGTAGGTAGAGATGACTCATTTCATTCACGGATCTGTGCACAAATGACATAAATTCCGCCACGGAATCTCTCAGTACATCCGGCAACAATTCTACTTCTGATAGGAACCGTTTAGACACTGAGAGCAAAGCTTCCTGCGGCCACTCGTGAAACCAGTCAATACTGGTACAGTTGACAACAGCTGGGAACTTCCTGGCGCGAACCCGAAGCGTGGTGCCTACGGGGGAGAAGCAAAGCACAACCTTTAGCGTGCGTCGCACCCGATCAATGAAGAAAGACCAGCAGTTCTCTCGGGTGTCTTGAATACCGGCACCCTTCACTTCGTTTCGCAGCCCACCGATAATGTTCTCGATTTCGTCGTCGGGGAACAGGTCGGGAATCTCTCCAGAAGCGAGTAGATCGTTGACCAGTACCAGAAACTTCTCGTCAGCCACCTGGGCATCCGTGAGGAGAAACACAGTGCCAATTCCCTTAACACCTGACTTTGTGTAGAGGGCGGCCAAATCAGTCTTAAGATCGGGGATAGCATAACCCTTCCGCAGGGTAATCTGGAACACATCTAGCGAGCTAATAAAGGATGCCAGCCGAGACAGACTCTGTTTACCGCTGCCACCAACGCCAACCAGTAGAGCGTTGCCTCGTGGTGATTCCAAAATGCGATTGATGCGAAGAATGTGCGAAATAGCGTCCTCGAAAAGCACCAAATTCATCGCGGCATTGACTTCGTTATAGCCATCCAGTGCTTCCAACAAAATCTTGTTCAAGTCTTCATACTTATCCACCGGCATGTATTTCGGATCTCCTATTCCAGTAGCAAAATGACAGTAAAACAGGGGTTTCTGAAACAACTGAGTCTCATCCATGTCTTCAAAGTTCTTTTTGGTAACATCGCGAAGCAGCTTGTGGAAGGTTTCGATGTCGACACCTTCGGTGAGTTTGTCGCAATAGACTCGTTCGGCTTCGTGCATCCATATCCGGACAATGTCGACGGGCAGTTTGAGGCAATCGGGGGACGAGAAGAGAATGCCCTGTACAAATGGATAGGAGAGAAAGGAAATAATGAGTATTAATACTTTATACACTTTTAATACTTTATACTTTATAAACAAAACATGAAAGAATCTTTAAAATAATTATTATAGTTAATTTAGCAACAGATGTCATATAATTATTTGTATTATAATGTTATTTCACATTAGGAGCGATTTCAAAAAGTATTGAAGAATTAAAATTACTGTTATTAAAAGTTACACGGCATTTCATAGTCTAGCATTTCGTAGTCTAATGTTTCTCTGTGTGACAGTGATCAGTCTATTTCAAAATATGAATAGCCGTTGGATTGTCCCCTAGTTTTCTATTGCATTAGGAAGGGCTTCCAACTTAATTTAAATGAAGTTATCTTATTTTCCATGACAGATATTTTGAATAAATATTCTGCGAATATCAATCAGTGTTAAAACGATTTCAAGAAAACAATATCTACAAAATATACTAATTTGTACATTCACTCTACTCACTGAGTAGTACAGCGCAGAACACTAAAAAAAAGTGGATTTTACTAAAACATTATAATTCCCTTGGCAGACTCGGATATACTTTATTTGGTGTATAACAAACATTTCAGTATAATGGCAAAACATATCGCAAAAAATCCTATTCGTATTCTTTCGTAGTGCTTGCTTAAAAGTAACAGTTCTTTGATATGTGATATTTTATAAATTATTATACATACAGTGAAGTTGTACTACTTTATAAGAAATATATTTTAAAATATTATCCACTATGTTTTAATAAGTTATATTATATTATCCTCGATATAAGCCACATCGGCTATAAGGCGCTTAAGAAAACTTAAAACGGGATTATACTAATAAGTAAGCCACAACATTGGCGATAGAGTGACGTCGGA
Organism: Coelogynopora nodosa; assembly: GCA_034780555.1. Taxonomy (NCBI): domain Eukaryota; kingdom Metazoa; phylum Platyhelminthes; order Proseriata; family Coelogynoporidae; genus Coelogynopora; species Coelogynopora nodosa. The sequence goes on from JAUZND010055552.1 coordinate 96,026, forward strand.
ATATGATGTGACGTATAGCCGCAATGTGATGTATGGTCGCAAAAATATAAAAACATTATTCAGAAATTGCTATAAGTGGTGTTGGCTACCCAACAAAATTTGTTGAAAAAAATAATTAATAAAACTGATTTTATTACTATTGAATAGACTTTTGCAAACTTCTTGGCTGTTTCAAAATATAACAACACCTTTTTTAATATTTTACTGAAACAAAGATGTGGCCTCTTGTGAGTAATCCGTGATGGTCAAAGTTGGTACAAAGGTAGTAATCCATATAATATGCAGTATAATATATAAAAAAATAATAGTATTGACACATTTATTCATCTAGAATTTCATTATCAATTACTTTAAAAAAAAGATTTCATTGTTACAATCACTAAATCTGTTGCATACATTGCCTTAAATAATCATTTAAATATCTAAATATGATACCAAACATCTACTTGGGTAAATACTGACTAAAATATTCATTGCGCAAAACCAGTACAACATTTGGCATACGGTTAGTAAAACTGTCTATTTGTCACTGATCGACACGAAATGAGGAACCAGAAAGCATTTAAGTATTGCATTATGCATCAATATAGTAAGAAGGAAGTGGAGGGGAGGGAGGAGAGTTGTTTTAACACTTACTACCGAAATATCTTGGCTGATCACTAAAAATAAATCTCAAGTGTGTAATGATTATTTAACTAACTTTGGCTCAATGATAGTAATATTAAAAATTAAACGAATGTACATTCCTTATTTTTTATATCTTTCGCATTCAAAGATTAATTTAAATAAATTTCATAAAACGTTTAATTATATTTTTATATATAGTTAAAAATAATAACATAAAAAATATTTTTATATAGCATTTTAATTCCAAAGATGTAAGAAACGGTTGACATAAGCTACAAATATATTTTGCATAAAACAATGTATACAATAAGATCACGGATACCTATGACAGGTTTGAGTTTAGATTTGAAATATGAAATTTAACTTATATAAACAGCTTTGAAAATGTGTAGAAGACAGGGTATGAATTTATGGATGAAATGCATACATCATGGAGAATGATAACAAGAAAATAAACCTGCTATATATTTTGTATACCTGAATGCTCTTCTGCCACCGATACTTAAAGCTAGGTCTACAGGATACCTGTAAACGGGGGAAACGGGTGGGGACGTATCCCCCCAAACTCAAGTGGGGAGTGGAGGGGAGGGGTAAGAAAATGGAGGGAGAAGGTAAAAGTTTGGAACCACCTAAAAAATCAGAGGAGCTGTTCATGTATAGTTTACATAGTCGCACATCACTGTGTACAATAGCTTTGTAGAGAGTAGTGCAGGGGAGGGGAAGTGTAGGGTCACCTGGAAGACATTGCTGAGGTCGCGCAGGTTGAAGACATAGTGAAACTTGACTGCTGTGGGGAGGAAGGTGGTGGACACCCGGTTGTGGAAGTTGAGTGAGGCGTCCACCAGGGCCATCGACATCTTCTGCAGCTGCACTGTGAACCCGTTAACGGTGAGGTGCTGATTGAGGATCGAATTGTAGATAGTCTTCAGGGCGTCCTGGCCGGGAAAGCTTAGTGCAAACACGCAAAAGTGCCTCTGCAGGGGTAGGGGGATCAAACTTGGTCAGAAATCAATGCTTAAAACTGTTTTACTGGTCACAGACGGCGGAAGTTTAAATATTTAATGAAGGAACATCAAGTTAGATATTATAAATATTATTTATTATAATTATTATCATGAACCGATTATTTTAAATATCTAGCATAGGAAATTAATTTAGAATTTTAAAGCAAATAATATTTTAGGCTGTATATAAAATTTTTAACCATATCTTATTGTACGTTTAAAATGATTTACATTTTGTTTTAGAATACTCCATGATGCCATCAACAAATAAAGTGTAGGCATAAATTAATCAAGTTTCACTTTTGTTTCATATTGCACTAGCTATTGGAAGACTATTATGTTCAATTTTTAATCTTATATTAATAATATGAATAGAATACACATGAATATTAAATACACGCATATGACGTTTGAAAATATTTTAAATTAGCAGACTATTTTGTTAATGGGCGTAAAATAATTAATTAAACTTGTACGTATCTGAAACTAGAGTATTAATAACTTATTTTATTTTCGAAAAATGATATAAAGTAAATTCGATATCTTAGCTTAAAATACGTTATTTAGAACAGTATTTGCCATCATGTAACCAAGCGTATACGAAGTATATTAAATAATATTTTATTTTTTTGCTCATCAATTTCTTTGATACTATTCAATACAAAATGTTTTCTATTTTGAGTCAAAATTTTACTTATGACTTTTTTCTCAAGAACTCAAGTTTGTAAGAAGTATATTCACACTACAAAAAGAGCTCTGTTAAACTTAAGGGTACAAGTAAGAAAGATATAAAGGAACAAGTCTCACCTGAAGTCTAGGATTAATGGTGAAGCTACCGGCCGTGGGGTTCATAGAGGCGACATACTGGGTGTTGTGGATGTCCTTCAGGGACAGCTTGATACGGTCAAACCAATGGCTGTAATCGAGATGTTGCCGTATCAGGGTGTGCGGCTGCACTGTGAAGTAACTGTCCACCTGTAATGTAATACGATAGCTTTTGTTTTCCGTAATAAACCTATACACTACTTGTAAGTAGTATAACAAAAAAAGTATAATGTATTTATTTACAATATATAATTATTGCATCAAAAGTCTTCGCATGCTACACATACATTTAATTTTCCTTAATGTTGAATAAAAGTTTCATCGTGATAAGTGGGTGATTTCCACAATTTGTATTATGCAAAAAAAGCATATTGACTACAGAAATAGATATACTTCTTATTTTATCAGATACTCTATATTACTATTATAAAAAATATTAATAACTTTTTTACAAGGAATATATTTATATATCGTAATAAAACTTTCACATAAAACATATTATTGACATAGTACAATGTTACTATATATTGTATAGTACGATATAAGATTAGTATAAATATAAGTTTATCACTATAAAAAATAACAATTAATTAGTAGAATATAAATTATCAAAAATTGAACTGACAACTTTTAGAATAGAGAAATATCGAGATTGTAGCAAATTATGCCTTCATTAGACGTGTATATTTATAGATAATAAAAGTTTTCTCAGGTATAGAGATATCATTAACGACAATATCCCAAGGTTTACCGAAACCAAATAACCCTCTCCCAACCTCCAGCCCACCTCTGGCATATTCATGTCATCGATAAAGTAGATGAGCTTCTTGGGTCCCGGTGGTCCGTAGTTTCGGCCAGCCTTCTTCTCCAGTGGCTTCTCCAGGACCCGCTGCAGCATCTCACTGGTGGTGTAGAAGTTGAAGGGCACATTGGCCACCATGTAGTCCTAGCCGAAGGAGTTGAGCTTGTCCTGGAGGAGGACGGTCTTCCCGGTGCCAGCGTTACCCACCAGCATCACCGGGCGACGTCGCTCTATCAACAGGTCGAGGAAGTAGCGGATACGGGTGCTCTCTGCTGTCGGTACTAGGGCCGCCTGGGAGGAGTGGAGTGTTGGTGGGTTGGGGTATTCGGTGTCATTGAAATCATGTGGAGACGGTAAGTGAACTTTAGTTAAAACTATCATTATAGTCAACACATTTTAATAAAAACAAGCAGTATAAATGTGATATATTTAAATAGATTAACATTATAAATTACAGGCAGGTTACAGTTACATCAAATCTCCAGATTATATCCTTAATAACAGATACAAATATTAAAATAGTGGTATTATACAACGGATTATTAAATTAATTAAATAATTAAATTAATAATCCGTAACTTAATTGATAGCAAAAAATTGAACGCTTTTTTATAAAATATATATACGTACATATCTTAGAATAAAATCGTGTCAATATTTTAAAATATCTTATATCAAGTTTTAGATAACAGAAATGATAATTAAAATTTTAAACACCTTCAGGGTTAAAACAAATCGAAAAGTATGTTGTAAATTTTTTTTATAAATTTTGGTTTTCAATAGTGATAAACAAAAAAGTTAATTAAAATGTTAACTTTTAAACTCTTTAGAAAGTCCACTGCATTTCGACCATCAAACAAATGAAATAAACATTCTAATAGAATAAACAAATTATTTTTTTATAAGGTGAACTAAACTAATAGCGTTGACTGATAAACCAAATACTTGGAAGAATTTTTCATCATTTTAGAACAAACCAAAGGGTGGCTTTTGGTATTAAAACTGTCATTTAATCAGTTGTTACTAATAAAGTAACTACTAAAAGTAATGCGTTAAATGTGGGCATAATAATATGCCTGACTTATTATATAATTCTGTTTATTTTTGTGCAACAAAAGTATAATGTAAAAAGTATTGTTTGGTGTATTTATCATTTTTCAATTAAACTACATGGTGTAAAACAGCTAAAAGTACTAAATAATATCACACATACAGCTAGCTATACATACTAGACTATAACAAATGTATATATTTTATGATTATCCCATTGATAACATTTAGAAATGTAATATGACAAATACAAATAGCAGTAATTAATTTTATCATATAAATGGTGACACTATGCATTTTTTAGAAATAATTAAATAAGCTTTTCTAATTAATAAAAAAAGACTTATTTGTTCACAACGTAAACGATCATACCGCACACCAAAGCTTGTCGGTGACAAATCCATAAAACAGTGAGAAAACTTCCTTGTGACGTTTGACATGCGTAATAGTGAAGGAGATAAAAATACACCACTAGAAAATACAAAAAGTGTGAGAATGGAGAAAGGAAGAGAATTTGGAGAATGAAAGTAGTTTATATGTGAATATTAACTCGTTAGTAATGACATGTGACAATAATGACAGGTGGTGTGATTCCAACCTCTCGGACAATGCTGAGTATTGCATTACGACGGTTAATACGATTCATCTCTTCGGGAGAGTGTGTTAACTTGAGTGGTGTGGCTGGCTGCATGATTCGACTAAGAATGCTGATCGGCAGCGGGTTCCTCTTCATTAATCGTTTCCCCTGTCATCACAAGTTGGCCGAATTAGAGAGGAATTATGCTAGCATGACTGAAAATATAAGTGTTACGGGTGGGGGTAGGGTGGGCCAAATCTACTGTTCCTATACTACTCAGGTGACCATACGAGGGGGTTGGGATGGCGTTAAAACCATTGCGAA
>JAUZND010055553.1:6507-72099 GCA_034780555.1 Coelogynopora nodosa
CAACGATGCACTCTACAATGGTCTAGCAACGATGCACTCTACAATGGTCTAGCAACGATGCACTCTACAATGGTCTAGCAACGATGCACTCTACAATGGTCTAACAACGATGCACTCTACAATGGTCTAGCAACGATGCACTCTACAATGGTCTATCAAAATTTAGCATTTTTTTAAAAACAACGGAGTACTTATATAACACAACTAGTTTCTAAACTGGTCTTAATTAGATCGATGAAGTCAAATCTTTCGAAATTAGACCTACCTGACATCCTAACTATAGCCTATAGCAATGAAACATAACGCCTGCAGAAATATTTATTTAGATTGAGAACATATTTTACTTATTTCTGACGTGTAACTATTTACCTATTATATTTTATATACGTCTTTTTATATTATTATTACGGTATTACAATTGTACTATTCAATACTATTTAAATGATTGAACATCATTTTTATGTCTATTTGTCACATGTATGTAATTCTATTACTTATACATTAGATCATGTATACACCAAATAATACATGTTTTTGTTCTTTGCATAATTTTCAATTTGATTGAAATGAATTATCTTATATGTATTATATTACCGAATGCAAAATAATTTTTCAGTAACGTTTATTTCAATTAACGATTTAGTATATTCTTTTATATCTATTTTTGCAAAAATGATTATAATTGAATATGTTTGATTTTAAATATATATTATTAATCTACTATTAGCATTATCCATAGCAATAGTTCCAAAACATTAGCAATCTCCAAATCATTAGCAATCTCCATATTAATAGCTCCAAAAGCATTATTAGAAATCTCCATAGCAAAAATTCTAAAGCATTATTAGAAATCTCCATAGCAAAAATTCTAAAGCATTAGCATTATCTATAGCAATATAGCTCTAAAGTATAGCAATCTGTAAAGCAATAGCTCCAAAGCATTAGCAATCTCCATAGAATTAGCTCCAAAGCATTAGCAATCTCCATATTAGAAATTCTCCTATTTTTTCAAACTGGGAAGAATATATTTGTATTTGTATTATTTTTTTATTGCTTGACATGCAAATACTTTTCGAATATTAAATACATTTCAAGATACAATTAAAAAAAGTACACTTTGTATCACATAAATAAGGTAATAACTTCAAAACTAAACTAGTATGAAATTACTTATTACTTATCTTATTCACTTATCGTTTATATTTAGTACCAACTTAACATCATTTAGGGCCTTCAATATTTTAAAACGGACACAATAAAACAAATTAAATAGACATACAAACATATAGAGAAATATTTATTAATAGTAATTTTTCACTCTTTTTAAAACAACGATAAATTATAGTGTATATTTGAGATAAGTCGAGATTGTAAAATATCGCTAACTGTCAGGGAGATTTTTATTGTGCTCACGCTACGAAAGAACTTCAATTTGATGTTCAGAAGTAAATCATCGTTAGTTAGTGCAAACCTCTTGGTTGTAGTCGTTTTTAAAAGTTTCTCTCCTTTTGCTAGAGTCTTTATATATATATATATATATATAATATTTAGTTCCACTGTTGTAAAAAAGGCTGAATGTTTAGATGGATTCTGTTAGTCGAAAGATAACAGCTTAGCTATATAACTGTTTGTCTAGGATAGATTTTACGATGAACCACTTCTCTCCTTACAGTTTCAATACAATGACGGATCGATGAAACATTTAACTCGATTGACTAAAAATTGAGATTTTACTCTTTTGTAAATTTTGAGCTAATGATATAACTGGTAACTCTAATAACTCTGACAGCTCTGTCCGATTTTGGGCTACATCAAGTCATAATGTTCATTGGCGGATTTGAAGCGGTTTGAAGGGTTTGAAAGTTATTACATTACATTACGTTATTGTTATATTATTATTAAATATTATGTTATGTTATTTATGAACAGTTTAAAGTATTGAAAAAAACTAAATATGATCTGATGATTTCCTGATTTTCCACTGTTGTTTAATATGTTTTTTCAACTAAAATGTTATAATTACAAAGTATTTAGTGGATTGTGTTGTTTGTTTTTAATAAGATTTTGTTAAATTATAATGCGCGAAAAATACAATAAAATGCAATATCACATTTTATATTGTTTTATTAGAAAAAGTATATTATAATATTATATTGTATCAATAAATTAAGATTTAATATGAAATATATATTACATTATATTATGTGTAAAATGACAAAATTTGCAATAATTTAATGAAATACGATTGATCGAAAAATACTTCATTATATTGTCATATAGTGTTTTATGTGAAATAAAAGTTAAGTTTTATAGTTATTAAGTTATATATATATAAAGTTAGCATAGAAGCAAGACAAAAATATACATATATTTGGACAATTTTGTAATTTTAAACATATAAATATTCAAATAAAATATCTTTTATTGATCGATTTGAAGATTTTATGATTTTTTCGTTTTGTACGGAAATTGATTTTATATTTTTTAATAATTTACGGTTTTGTTAAAATAATTTTTAAATAATTTTGTTTTATCTGATTTAATATAAAAATGAACTTACACACAATATGCAAGTACACATGTTTTTATTTCATTTAAATAAATTTTTTAATAGTTATGCATCAATAATAAATATATCAAACAGATTACATACTTATAAATTTTAAAATCGGCTTATTATTAATTTAAGTAAAATGTTACAAAATTCATTTAATTATTCAATGATATAAAACCTAGAATGTGTCGTAACAATAACTTAAACAAGCAATTGAAAAAATGAACTACATAAGGCAAATAAAAAATTATCCAAACGAAAATTCTGAAAAACATAACATGGTTATACATTAGAATTGAATTATATATATATATATATACATATATATCTTAGGCAATTACTAATTAATATCCTTTTTTAGCCTTTTATATCTTACTGTAAATACAGTTTATAAAACATATTATAAAACATACTAATATTTTAACTAATTCATTAGTAAATATGTCAAAGGCAGTATTAATCATATTTCTAAACAATGTGGACATAAAAAACAGAGTTAGCTATATAACATTATATTGTTACTTATAATAAAGCGAATAGCATTTTATAATTTATATTTTATTTGAAACGATCTATATTTCAACAGTATTAAATTTAAACACTTAAATTTAGAGAAATAATCTAATATTCCATTTATATAATTTTTAATGTATGTAATAATCATTAACAATTACTAAAATAATGGTATTGGTAAAATATTCATACAAATACAAATATTTATATTAATACTAATACTAATAAAAATAATAATGTATTTACGTCAAAATATTAGTCATTGGTCACAATATTGACTAATAATAACATGCTAAAATACAATCACAAAAAGAATAAAAGGCATAAAAGCCAGTTAATAGTCGATCTGAGCAACATAACATCAATTAAAATCAATTTAAAATATATTAACATATGATCTTATGTAGCTTTAAAACTAATTATTATATAGATTTAAAAGGATAACATATCTCAAATCTTATTTTAATTAAAAAATTCTGGGAATATACTGTAAACCAGCTTTACTATAGCAGTAACTATATTATTATGTAATATCAAATTACGGATCATGGCCTAATCATTAAAAATTTCCATCAGCTTAGTGAAATATGTTATCATTTCTTAACGAAATAGGGCATAGGGCAATTCCAATCGCGCGTTTGTGAGTTAAATTGATAAAAGCGTGTTACTGTATAGAATCCAAAGTTTAAATGATGAAGGGGTGGAATTTAAATTATTTGTAAATTAAATAAAAATATTCTAAAAGAAATTTTAAATATTTTTTGAATAATAACACAATGTGTCCGTACGGTTTTAATAAAATTAACAAGTAACTGTAATATGGGGAAATTATTGTTTTTTTTATTAACTATTTTGGGACTCCCTAGCAGGCATTGGCTCCCCTTTCCACTTTTGGGGTGAGTTTACACTTAACTTTGTATTATTATCAAGTTTTCTGTATATTAATTCAGAATGAAATCACTGTTTAAGGTGCTCATACATATAAAAATAATTTGTACAAATAATTCATTTAAATATTTACAATAAAAAACTTCAGAAGTAATCCAAAAGTATTTTTTTAGTATATAAAAAACATTCTCACCGAGAATTAAGTCAGCTTTCTAAGTGGAAAATTTTTAAAAGATACAATAATGCTTAATATACCCACGCACATCTGTACATATCTACGCATCTTTACGGAGGTTACTTGCTTCCACCTTCCTCGCGTCACTTCTCATTACTTTCACAAATGAAAGGATTGTTGACACGACTACGCAGACATCAACTTTCCATTTTTTTATTTGCCTTTATTTACACTTAAAAGGTCTCAAAAGACGCCAAAAGGAGGCTTGCTTGTCTTTCAAACTTTGGATGTACAAATATACATAATTTCTTATTCTGTTTTTTAAGTTGAGATATTTTATTGTGAAAAAATGACGTGCCATATTATATAAGTGTCTTCAATAAAATAAAGTGTGTTAATGACAATGACATTGTAATACATTGAGCGCTTCTACCTTTTCATCAGATATAGGGTACTATAGGTCATTTAGTTCTTTAGACATCTCCATTTCAATTTATTTCCATACGCAGTATTTTCAATCTCGTATGCTCCCTACTTCTGGCTCACAACGAGATCCTCTAGTCCATGTGTATTAGGGAGATAAAAGACGACACACGTAATGAAATCAGAAGCTTCTAGATCCTCTAATGGACACTGAGGCGAGAAAAAAGGATAATCGTATCTCCCCATTTTCACTTCACTGGATGACTTTATAGAGATAAAATAATGTGTCGATACACACATAAACTGGTTATAATTAAAAAATACAATCGATAAGCTAATGGATAATAAAATGGTTTAAATTCAATACAAACTGGCCGCTTAACATTTATATTCACGGTCACATTTTTAAAGATTTTAGGTCAACTTGTAGAAATGCGATGTTAAAATTGGCTGTCAACAAAAAGTTTTAGTTAAACTGATATATAAATAATCCTTATATAGTGAAATATTCTAGTCTGTTGTGATTTATGAAAAAAAATAGGAATTGCATTACATGATAAATTTAATTCAACGCGAACCACATAGTAATTTTACATGATATTTAAAAAACCAATCAGGTCAAAACATCTTGAATAAAATCGTTCTATAACAGAATTCACACAATTGTTCCAATAAACAATCTTTTTCAATGTACAATTTTTGGTTTTTGTTTTATATAAATGTTGACGATGAATTGTTTTTCCACACAAGATATGAAACATATCGAAACAAGTTGTTTCAATTGAATAATAAATAATAAAGCCCACAAAACATTTTCCTTCAAATCGGATATTTGTTTGTTTAGTGTGAGTAGCTAATTCGTATATTTTTCTTGTCCGTGAAAAGAAACAGTTAGGTATCAATAAGTTTGTTCATTGTTTTAAATGAACCGTTTTCGAAATTTTGTTTCGGCTATATGGAAGCCTAAAATATGCCATAAATACTAAATCTTTATCAACTTGGTATGCAAAAAGTTAATTGAAGTTTGTGTTTCATTGAGTAACATTTTTTTAAAGTTTGCACAACTTTTGAATTTCTGTAATTCATTTAGATTTTATGGTTTGTCCATAATCTTATGTTACAATAAAAAATATATGAGCCTCGTGGGTTTAACTAGATTTAACTAGATTTAAATTAAATTCTGTAAATGTTAAATAAAGTTTATATTTGGTCATATTGTTTACAAATATGTGATATATTGTAGGTATTTGTGCTCTAAATGACTTTGAACTAAATAAATATTGAAATATGTTTTAATTTAACAACAGAAAAAGTTATATATTTAATTTCATGTTTAGTGATGACTCGCAATCCTGTAAAGCAAGGATAGTTATATAAGCCCAGCAAACCCAAACTTTTATGACAAATGATATAGATTGTGGAGGATACGATTACTAACTTAACTATCTGATCAGTCAAGTTATTAATAGGCCTAATTAATCTTTATTAATTAAATTGACTAATTTAGTTTATAATGGATTCTATATTGGAGATATAATATTAAATACACATGTTTAATATAGTAATACATTCGTCTATGGGATTCTACTGGAGACAATTTTTACAAATAATTGTAAATTATTTGTATAAATATAAACATCTCTAGAAAACAAAGCATTCAAGTCACCTTATAAACTATCACTATATAAAACTAACTCAACAGTAAATATAACACTAAACAATAATAATTAGTGATAATTAGTGACAACCCCGATAATGATATCTCCGCTGAAATCCATAAACATGATCTTAAAGAGTCACTTACAGAAATGTTCCTGCGCAGTTATTGTTGTACATTAATTGATGTCTCACTCTCAGTTCATCTCAGCCGTATACATCAGCATAAATAATGCATTTAATCAGTGTGCGTATTATTATCGTCACGGGTAGGTATAAAGTGTTGGTTTCGGGAAAACAATCTCAATATCCATAAAAATGGCGACGAAACAATCCGGTAAATAAAAAAGCAAATTAATTAAGTTCTTCCTCAACTGAATGTATTGATTTTTATTGTTGGTAATGTGTTGTTGTCATTGTTATGCTGTGTTTACAGAGAGTTGGTGTTTACACAGAAAATTAAACAGGTTTCTGAAGAGATAATATTACATTTTGGAAAGTAGAACATTTTGATTGTGAAAAATAGAAAAAAAACTAAATGTTAATCGATTTATTGATTTATAATTAAATGCTAAAAATCTTTCTTTTTACTTTTTAGCTTAATATTTTACATACATGTACCATGTATTATATTAATTGAAAAAAAGGGTTAAAGTTATACTATTTATCTTACTTAAACGTAAGGTTTCATTTGAAAAAATTAAATGAATTTAGTAAAACTTTATATCTATCAATCACGCATAAATGTAATTGAAAAAATTTTATAAAACGAATTACAATTAATTTAGTAAAATGTGATATATAATTCCATTAATAAATGAATGTAAGGAAATTACAATAAAGAATGACTAATAAGTAAAAATCCTCTGAATTAATATAATTTTTCAATTAGCTGTTAGTTTTCTGTAAATTATGAGTACGAGTAAAAAAATAATTTAAAAATTATAATAATAGAGATCAAAAAGCGGACAGTAAAAAATAAACCTTTATATGAATATTGGTGACCATTAATTATTATAACTTATAAATAATACGTAACCTGAGGCCGTGATAATGGTTTTAATTTATTCTTTAACTCCAAAAATATGGCTCTGTCTTTGTATGATCTGTTATCTTGTTTCATTTAAAAAAGTTAAAATATAATAATATAATTGAATACATGTAGCTCACTTTAATTTGATTATATAATGCGCATCACACATAATGATTCCTAATTAAGAAAACATATGCGATGAATTATAAATGTACATTTTTAGAAATTATTTTAACTGCTCTGATTTTAACTTACTATAATCTAAAAGATATTTCACATATTAGATACAATATTTAAACGTAAAATATAGACTTTCATATATATAAAATAAACTTTTTTTTACTAATGTCTTTATGTAGTACCGTATTATTCTACACCAAGTAAGACTTTTGTAAAACTATGTGATGGTGAAAATTCATTTTATTAAAGATGAATTACGATTACATTGGGGAAAATTTACAATCTATATAATAGGTATTAGTAGTTTGTAGTTATTCATGTTTTTAATGTTTTGTTTTTTATTTTATGCGTTATATATTACTTGTTCTCGCTACTGTTTATCATATTATCTATTCGTTATTAAATATATCATCAATTTAATGAAAAATCAAACGTAATAAGTTTTAATTATTAAATGTTTGACTAAAAAAATAAGTATTATATTCCGTTCTTTAAATATGTAGTCGAACACCACTTAATGCTTATCTTAATAAAATAGCATCAAAATAATAAATATATTTTAAAATTCAATTCTGACCATATTTCTTTCAAATTATAAATATGTTATACATATGTTGTTTTATTCCTAAAAATAATAACTTTGTAATCATTGTGTAAATTACTAATAATTTACATAATTATATATTTTTAGTTAATTTATTATATTTTAATATATTAATTGTTTAAATAATTGAATACATTCAAAAATATTTAAAAAGTATTACACTTTTATAATGGAAATATGCTTTATTATTTCATAGATTGATGATTAATACTTTTATATAGCCTAGTCGAGACATTTAAAGAAAACTATAACTAAAAAACTTAAATATCAAAACTTTTTTCTTTTGAACTAGATTTATGTTAGACGTTTCAATGATGGAATTTAATTTTTTGAAATTAATAGCTTAATTATAATATATTTATTTCATATTAACTTTTGCATGCCATTAATTTAAATTAACCATTTCGGTTTTTGTCATGTGAACTGTTTGGGTAGACATTCAAAATCGTAGAAAACTTTTGTAAGACTTTGAAATCTAATTCGTGATTGAAGCGTAGGGTTTCGTGTTATGTATAATATTATAAACTAAACTAAAATATAGAATTTTGTTTTATCAAAGTAGTAATTTGCATATTTTGACTATTGGACATGTTGGTTATTGACTATTGGACTTGTTGGTTATTGACTATTGGACATGTTGGTTTTGACTGTTGGACATGTTGGCTATTGATTAATTCACTTTGACATTGGAAATATTGGGGAAAAAAACTTGCTAATATATGAACAAATACAAACTTGCTAATATATGAACAAATACAAATTTTAAAAAGTTCGGTAAGCAAAGCAACTGATAACGGACTGGTTATATAAACATTTTCCTCTTGAATGTAGCAAAATGAATAAATAGTTTAGTATATATATAATTAGTTGATATAATAACAGGTATAAATCAATAATATGAAGCTTGTGTATGTTTAAAATATCCTTTAACAAGAATTAATTTCTATATTATTTATATTACTTCAAATGTAAAACTAGTAGTACATAGATATATATATATACAATATATATGTAATGTATATTTTTAAGTAGCGTATTTAACTGTGATTTCTAGGTAGTGAGGTAATTGTATTTTTATATTACAATTATTAATATATACATATATAAATTATATACATCTTGTATGCCCAATATAATAAATTCGTTAGAGTATTTAATTTCAATGTTGAAGCATTTTAAATTATTTTAAACTTGTTATTTTACCACCATATTAGTATTCCTTTCTAATTAAAATAAAAAGAGTATTTGATAAGTTTAAGCCAATTTTGTTGTTGTTAATATATTGTCTATATAATAGTATACTATTAAAAGCATGTTTACAACTTTTCCCCTTTAGTTTTCCTTAATCTTTGCTGAAAAAAAATATAAATTTTAGTCATATTCACTGTCCAGAATAAATTACATCTAACAAACCATGTTGCGAAAAATGCGGCTTGTTACTTTAGGAGAGGATACATTTCCTAGAAACAAAGTTACATTGTAAGATTGATTTTATAATATTGATTATTTTCAATGAATAATGTAAATATTGCATGATAAAATACGGTATATTTCCTGTCATTTATAAATGTTAGTATTTGTTTCATTGTTATTCAACAATACCGTCCATATTATGTTATGTTAGTTCGAATAAAATAGTTTAAAAAATCTTTTAATGAAATTTTTATAATTATATTTTTGTGAATTTATATTATACAACTTTAATACATAGTGTAGTTATTTGATAGTGTAGTCATCATCATAGAACATAAATATTAGTTTTTTTACTAACAGTATGTTACCAATTGTTATAAAATCTTTAGTGAATTTTGTAAATTATAATTTACAGAAATTAATAATAATATTGGTAAATATACAACAACAGTTATTAACTATTTTATACGTCTTACTTTTAATATTTGATGATAATTAATAGGCAATTCAAAATATATTATTTTTAAATTGCAAAAAAACATCAACAAAATTCAATACATCTTTATGATTAAGATGAAATACCTTTTTTTATAATTTATTATTTTTTTACTAAAATTAAATTTTTATTTACGCGTTAATTTTAATTTTGTATTTTAAATGTGATTATGGTTTATTAACATTTTTTATCCCTTTATCCATTTAGACATAAATTTAGAACTAAAATAAAATAATTAAATTCATATGGATATTTATTGCAAGAAAACCGATACCTATATTTGTCATATCTATATAGTTGTCATACAGCCTCCAAGGCCAATTTTAAGCTAATTTCTCCTATTAAGACATATTTATTCAACGAATGAGCTATTCAGAATAAGATCATTACAATATAAACAATTGTTTATCAGTCTATGTTTTTATACAAAGCAATTAAATGACGGGATTCAATTTTGTAAAGGAAGCAACAGAGGGAATTAAATAATTTATCAGGAAAAAAAATCAAAACAAAATACCATGTTTTATGAAGTAACCTAATCTCTTATAACTGCGAAACAACAATACTATTTTTAGGAGTCATTTTGCATGTCTAAACTGCTCAGAGAGTTTAAATATCTGGTTGTCACTTAAATCAGGAGGAAAAAACCAGAGCAAAAACCAGAGGAAAAAATAACTAGTTTTCAAGGTCTGCAATAAAACAAGTAATAAATATAAACAAACAATTTCAATTTAAACAATGTAATAATTACTTAAAATTAAACATAACAAATTGAGTTGGGTCATATAGCGGGCTGTAATTGGTTATTAAATACTTGTAAACTCTATTTTTGACTTTATTTACGATAATTTGATTTTAATATACTATATTTATTTACTGTATTAACTAATTTTAATGTTAATTTTTATTTTTGTATTTTTCAATTTGTTCAATTTTATGATTATTGTAATTTAAAATAAAAATGTAACTAATGAAAACTGATTCAATTTCGACGTTAATATATATAAATTCAATTTTATTAAATCAACCAAATTGGTGCATACATTTTGAATTATTCTTTGTTTGTTACGAGATTGTATGTGGAGTTTCTAGAGATATAACATATATTTTTTAATGTCTAGCTAGTATTGTAATAATGACAGTTACTTGTTATTTTTGGTTAATACACTTATAGGGTAGTGACACAGATTTAGTTAAATAATATTATAATTAATGTTGAAATCCCTCGTTGAAATCTACTGACATATCAGCCTTATAGATAAACAATATCTTGTAATACATATAAACATATATTTTTATAAATAGTTGTTTTTTGAAGTTGTTGCAAGTCAAAATTTATTGTTATATTTTATTTTGGTTTTATGCAATATTTCACACGAACTATTTATATTTAAATGAGAACTCCTAAATTCAAAAATGGTTTTTTCTTTAAATTTATTGAAATCTAATTTTAAAATTATTTAATATAAATGTACATTGCTTTCAGACTTACATAAAACTGACTTATATATAAATAATAAAATCAATTAATTTTTTGTATTTCTTAGCCGTATATATAGTATAGTATAAAGTCATTTGAATATTTAACTTGTTTTAATTTATTACATTTTCAAAAATAATTGTATAATTACTATTTGACTTTTAAATACTTTAATTTTAATATAGACAGATTCTCACATTTCTCTTTACTGGAAATTGTATTTTGTACTAAGAATTTTTTTATAAGGGCTGAATTGTTTGTATTTTTATTTTGAATAAATATATTAAATAATTACCTTTGATTAAATTTTATCCATCGAAAATAATTTTATGTTATCATAATTGAAAAGACTAATTATTAAAATAGAATATCAAATGTATTTATATTTTGTTATATCTATATGATATACATAAAAAATAGCTATTTATTTATTTATTAATAAATAAAAATAAATAAATATAATTCAGTAATGATGTTTAATGGTTTTGCAAATTTTTTTTAATGTAGGTCTTTTAAAATAACTTTTCTTAAGGATAGTTAATTGTATTAAAACCATACTATTTATATTAATATGAAGACTGATTAACTTAATTGTATATTTTATTATGTAGAGTCAGCTAAAAATGGTTAAATGATTTTATGAATTAAATATAATTTTTGTATTAAAAAAATTTAAAATTGCTTAATATTTTTAAAAACTCCGTGCATTTAACTATCTGAAAAAATTATTAAAAAAATAAAATAAATATATTTAATGAAACTTTAAATATTCTGTCATTTGATGATGCTTTTCCAATCACAAAATAAATAATCATCTATTAATTTTATTTAAAGTAGCACATGAATGTATTTTTCTAGAACGCAGAAGAACCCTTACCTTTCCCGTTGTGTTTAAAGAAGAATCCCTACCTTTCCCGTTCCTTGTTACCCTATATAAGAATTAACGTTGTCGGTTTCACGTTGTAGTGCTGATGATGCAGAATACAGATTTTTGCCAATATATACATTATGCGCAATAATATTATATATAGTACAACAATTATGTGTAAAATATGTGTGCATATTTATATCATTCAACTCTTTACATTGTATTTTATTCCAATAAAAAAGCAGGAATTTTATTCATTAAAGATATTTAAAAACATTATAAATATATTTCATTACTCAAATATTCCATGCAGAACCTAGAACACCCTAAATATTGACTGTGCTCACAAATAGACTATCCGATCTACGCTATCTCCTCATTCGTTTTGAGCACTGCGATCACAATATCTACAAAAAGCATTACATTTTCTTTGGGTTAAACCATGACTAGAAAATGTTGTTGTTTCTGCTTAAATGGTTTCATCAATATATTGACGATATATTAATTAAAGCTAGTATAAATAAATTATTATATATTTTACATACTTACTATTTATTTAGGTATGACCGCATTTAATGTAAAACTAAACGTTAGTTTATCAATTATGTTTTTATAATTAATTTAAACAGTCAATATACTGTATATTATGAAGTAGATATACGAATTGCGAAATACTTGTGAATAGTATTTAATAATATTAACAAATTATTTTCAAGACATCTAGTCAAATTGTTACTTTTTAAATACATTTAATATTTAATACATGTACTTTCTAATGATAACAATTGATTTTTTAATAGGTAAGATTTGAACTAAAACATTAAACCTAATGTTAGGCAATTGTAATATTTATAATTGATTTTGTGGATTTAATTTGTATTATAATTATCATCTAAATAGCAAATATGTGATATCCATATTATGTAACCCAGATTATATGTAGAAACGTTGTTTGCTATAATTAATTATGTACCTACTATTTTATTTCAAAAAAATAAATCAATTTTTAGTAAGTAAAATATTATAAAAGATAATGTACATAACATAAACTTTTGAAAAAACTTTAAAAAATAATATATTAATTAAGATATTAAAATACATACAGTAAAATGTGTTTTTTCTAGGGAATTGAGTTGCATTCTATAATGATTTCTGTTTATAACAGCCACAAAATATGTTATATAACATAAGAAATTTCATGTCCATGCAAATTATCTTAAAGTACACAGTGAGAGGATGTATGTATGGATATATTAGTGCAGTTAGCGCAGTCGCTAACTTCTCAGGCAAATCATCAATTGGGTAAATAGGAACACTCAATATTATTAGATTGACTGTTTGAATAAATGAAACACTCCTTTAATTTCAAAAAGTAAAGCGTTCTATTATTTGAACAGAAAGAACATTGATGTTAGAAAGTGAAATTATAGTAGAGTATAATTAGTAAACTAAACCGTATGACATTCTAAATTCCCAAGGCATGTTGTGGCTGATGAGTGTTTACTATATGTATTATAGTAAGACTTTTTAGAATTTTTTACATTATAAATAGTATGGCATATACTACAATTTCAAAAAGCAAACGTAGTGATTTTTTGATTTTAAATGGGGGTTATTCACAAAAGATTAAATTGAAATATTTCTACACAGAAAGAGAATACCTAAATTTTAGCAATTGAAGAGTAATTATTAGTAATAAATGATGGATAGTAGATAATCCTATCTTGTATTGCAAGAAAAGAAAAGAAAAATTAAACACAAATAATAATTTGTATTCCTTGCAACCAATATTATTGTTCAAAATATTTAAACGTAAATTTTACGTTATTAGAACTTCACACCTATTGCTTTTATACCATTTTCAACCAAGGCATATTGACTTAACGAAATCTCAGCAATTATATAGTAATCATTTGAATTAATTATTCGTGATGTTTGAAAATCATTGTCATGAAATAAAGACATTTATTTTTCTAAAAACAATTGATAGTAAATTAGATAAAACGTGTCAATTGGTTATACATTTATTTTAACATGACTTTATGTATATTCATGTTTTACTATTCCTATTGAACACCGGTATCATTGCATTTTAATACTATTTTGCTACTAATAATTTATTTAAATAATATTGTATAATTTAATCTATTAGAAGTTCAATAAACTTATTACCATTTGTAATTCATATATATATATACATAATTACTGTGTTACAGAATTCGTACTATTTTGATAGTGTGATTTAAGTCGCAGTATTCCACAGTATAGTCCAGGTTGTTGTTATGGAAGCATATATTAACTTCGAGCATCATTTCAAATCTAGTTGCGCTGGTCGAGTGTTTAGCACGACACTTAAAGGGTTCTATTTTGACATGTGCACATTGTACTAACATTATGCTTAAATAAATAAAAAATAAATTTTTGTTATGATTGTTAACTTTCAATTATACTTTAAAACCTATGCGATTATACATTCATGTAATTATTTAAATAATAACGGCATATATTCATGAATGATTATGACGAACACATATATACTGTATATACGTTCAATATTAAAAAATAATAACGGTTTTAATTATTTTTATTATCTTTTAATTTTAATAATTAATATTAAACACCAAATTAAAAGATGATGTATATTCATTTTATTTTTACGTTCCAAAGAAATGTCATTTATAAAATACAATAATTATATTCGTATATATAATTATTTCAAAAAGAATTCCGATATGTAATATTTTTAGGAAAATTAATTATATTAATTGTTTATCATGTTGAATTGTAAAACATAATTAAAAATTCGTTTATATAATATACAACACATGTCTTTTTCACATTCCACTAATTTAACTATCATGTAAGATCAGAATCGCCAAATATTTCATTATTTTGGTTGGAAAAATTTACGTTTTAAACTCGATTTTGAAGAACTAAATACCGTTAGTGACCAAGACTTTATCAAAATTAGTGTTTATTTTAATTGGCAACAACAAAATTGATAAAAATCAGGAAATTTATATTATTTTTATATTTTATATTCTTTTATTATTATATTTAACAGTGGGATACACAACTTAATAATTTTTCGTGATACATGTTAACATATATTTTTATTCACTATAAAATGGTTTCAAATATTTTTTACTTTTGTTTATTGTTCTCAAATTGAGCAGCTAAAAATGTCAAACTGGGGCAATATATTTTTCATTATATCATACATACATAACATTGAAAATTACTTTTATTAAGTAAAAATTATTATGTTTCATGCAGTTTTTAATTAATATATTCACAATAAAATAAATCGTATAGTTATACATGTATTATTAATCGGTGAAATATAAAACATTTATATGTTTCCGAATAAAATAAGGAACCCTCTTTATATATGTCTATATGTATGTCAATACATGTCTATAAATATGACCTATATAACATCGTATTGAGTTATAGTATTACCATTGAATTAATGAGATTAGAAAACAATAATTAAATCTTATTGATAATGATGACATTTTTGTCTGAGTTGCGCTTTGATCTATCTCTAAAACAGTATTCATATTTTTCTTCAACTGGATTTATAAACTTAAATTATTTCTCATGTAAAAACAAGTTTACATTATTATTGTGTGACATAAACACACAGACAGGAAGAAACCTGACAACACAATATACTCGATTAATCAATACTTTATATCAATTTAAATTAAGTAACTTATGAGCAACCTGAAGTTTGGATGATAACTTATTTTGTGTGATGATTAAAAATTCTGTTATTATCGAGTGAATGTTTGGATAAAAGAATGAATGAGCGATGAAAAATTATACAAAACTGTCAGAAAAATAGAAATTATTACTTGTTTCAAATTTGCATCTGTAATTACTATTGTTAACTTTGATTTCTTCTAAATTGTTTAATTAAAGATTTAATTATTTTTTAATACTTTTAATTAATGAAAAAAACATTGCATTTTTATCTCGTCATTGAATCTTTACTATAATTAGAATACTTCACTTTTAAAAAGGAAAAATGCACATCGTAACATTCAGTTTTACATTAATTTTTCACATTTAGCATATTTAATTGCATATTATTTATAAAATAGATTTTTCTTTGTTTTTATTAAATTGAATCAATTTACGTTAAATAGTGTTTCGGCAATTTCTTAAAAATATTCATTGTATTTACAATTTTCATTTCTTAATATTCAAATTTTATAAAAAATTGCATATTTGATTGGCATAATAAAAAAATCGATTTTTCTTTGTTTTTATTAAATTGAATCAATTTACGTTAAAGATTGTTTCGGCCAGTTTTTCAAAATATTCATTGTATTTACAACTTTCATTTCTTAATATTCAAATTTTATAAAAAAAATTTACGAATTGCAAATTATGAATTGTATTGAATGGACAAACATTGTCAGAGTTGTACCTATGTGAGCAAATGAAAAATGGTTATTTATACGGCAGTTTAAATAAGTAATTATTATGTTTTTGTATTTGCTTATTTTAGAAATGTTATTAATAATTATATACGGTTTTTACTTAAATATTTATCAACAATCTAGTTAGTGATTCTATTTGAAATGTACCTACTAATTATTTTAATTATTATTAATTATTTATTATTATTATTATCAGTTTGTGTTTTCATAGAATAAATAAACTACACATTTGTTTACTTTTACTTACACGGAATATTTATTTCAAACAAAATTTTCGATATTATTGTTGACACAAAAGACATGACACTTGTTAAACAAAACACAATTAGGGAAAATTTATTTAATTACATTCATTATTCACTATAGTTTATTCATATTGTGTCCAAAAAATAAAACATTTATTCTACCATTCAACTGATCATTATTCCCGACGTTTAGTTGTGATGAGAAAACAGATGACAACACTTTCAAGCGCAGTGCAAACGTTATTATGCTTGATTGAAATATATAGTTACGTTTTAGAATAGTTTTAAATATGTAATTGACACATGCTGCGATAATTTGACCTCATAAGTAACGAATCTGGAATATTCGCTGAATGTCATAAATTATAGGATGTTATTAATCGAAAAAATATATATTTAAATAAAAATTATAATTTAATAATAAATATTTAATAATTCATATAATATAATGTAAGTAATAAATAATATTTAATATAATGCAATAATATTATATAATTAACAAAAAATAATTTTAATTTCGCTTAAAACACGACATAATATAACTTAATAAAAAATAATATAACATAGTATAAGGTAAAATATTAGAGTCGATTTAACCAATAAATGTGAATCAACTGAACTGGTGATATTAAAAACCGTCGCATTATAGAGTTTTCTAAGTTCATCATTTTTATTCACTTTTAACTTTATATAAAATTTTTAGATTTATATTGCAAAAATATATAAATTCACATCACTAAATTTATGCACGCAAATATATGTGATAAATGAAATAATTAATCAGTCAATTTTCTTTAAAAATAATGATAATGTAAAATTACATATAATTAGTCTTGTTTTTGAAATTATTCTGATAAGTAATAGCAAAGCCTCTGTTTACACAATGTCAGCTATATTTCTTTAACAATTCAAAAATTAAAATGATATAGTAAAATAGTAAAATAAAAATAGTATATAGTATATAGTAATAAATTATATAATAGAATATATAAATATAAATATAATAGTAAATAGTAATAAAAAAGTAAAAATAAAATAGTAAAATAAAATTAAAACTATATAGACGTTGTAATTTGCAGTTTTATTAGCAATGACTTTGAAAGCAGTACGGACTTTTATTGTTAATAATAAAAAATATTACCTTTATTCTGTGGGCATTCCAATATTCAGGAAAATACCAACAAAGCAATGATAAATATTTTATGTCACAAGATGTTTATCTTGTCATGTTTGATGTTATTGTTCAGAAAAGTATAAAGAGATGCTCTCAATGTTAGAGCTAATTCAGAATTGTGTGCATAAAATAAATGAGTCCCTTTTGACTAATGGAAGGATTTTCAATTAACAGTTATAAATCCAAACTAATTAAAAAATGTATGAAATATAATTATTTCGTATATTTAATTATTCACATACTACTATCTTAGTTGACATATTATTCTAATCAAATTAATATTAAGATGCAATTATTATAAATTTACAAGCTTAATATACATTTTTTTTGAGATAATTAGTCTTCCTGTATATATGTTTGCATCATATTTACATTAACATCATGGGAGTATATTATAGTGAAATACTAATTAATAAAAATCGGATTAATAAATATAGGGCATAAGTTTATATGTAAAAAGATATATATATAAAGTGCATATTGCGTATCACTTTGAATTTGTGTCATCTATATATGTAGGGTTTCTATATACACAAAACAATTAGGATATAACTTTTTTCTAATTTAATGTACAAATTGCAATAACGTGATATATATTACTTGGGACATATTATTAATTTTTTTAATGATTGATACTATCTGATACCCCTTATGTTATACTATTCAAATTGCTTTTTTGACGCTTTGTTTGGGGTTTTAATAAGTACTACTTGCAATCCAGTCATCAGTATAGGGAGACTAGGGTAACTGATGAGAGCTTAATAGCTCGAAACCGGTAGTTCTCTGTCTCTCCGCTGTTTGTACGCTTAGTGCTTACTTATTTTATATCGATATGAAAATCATTATTGAGTGTGGTTTGTTAAAAAAGATTAACACTCTTATACGAAATTAAGTTAAATATAATTAAACGGTGTGTAGTATATTTTTATTTGTCCTATTTCTCAGTTGTTAATCAAATATTTAAATATATTTAAAAAAGGATAATAAAAAGATTGTTTAAACGATTTAGAATTTTTCCTAAGCTAGATATATGAGTCACTAATTTTTATTGGATAAAATAAATGATTAAATTAATTATATAACCAAATTCTATGAATTATATCAACATAATTAAATTTGCAATAAACCATCGTATTTGATCATATTTAGTTTTAATGTAGTACTTGTTAATACTTATTTTAATGTAATTTACTAAAATGCGCTGTTAAAGTAAAAGTTTCCATTCTATTAAGCGGTCCTATTTTGCGTTATACACTATATTTTACATTATACTCTATATTTTACATTTTGCATTTTACATTATACACTATATTTTATATTATACAATATATTTTACATTATACACTATCTTTTACATTATACAATATATTTTATATTATATACTATATTTTACATTTTTAGTATAATCTAGTGACAACAGAAAATTGTCCACTGGTTGCTAGGACTATTTTTTAAATGGCAAGTGTAAACAACTCACTGAAATATGTGAAAATATATGTCTCCCTCATAATACTTGTGTATTATTTAATAGTTAGTAATAATTAAGTCATATATTCAGTAGGTTACGTCGAACCTTGTGGAGAAAGTTTAAACACAGAATTCTGAAACACCAACCATTATTAAAATGTTATGATTTATCAAAAAAATACAATATCAGGTGTTTATTTCATTGTTGGAAGAAGCACAACAAACATTTGGAAATCCTTTTTAATTAATATTATAATATTTTTTAAATCGTATACTTTCTGTTTCACCACCCCCAACTGACTGTTTAACTAATTTAACTGGCACATTTAATTTTATGTGAGATATTATTATTTTTTTATTACATTTAGAAACAAAAATCCCTTTCAATGACAATATTACAATTTAAAATATAAAAATATCATATAAGAAATAAAAAATGGTATTTAAAAATGAAAAATCCACAAAGATTATTTAAATTAATGGACAGGAAAAGTTTTCACAATAGTACATCAATTTTAACCATTAAATTAATTTTTTCAGATAATTTTTATTTTAATTATAATGATTATTTTTTCATAATGTAAAAATATCAATATGTTATGTCAGACCTGTTTGTGAATAAAGCAAATAAGAACTTTACCTTTATTAATTGTTCTAAATTGCTAATAATAAGGTTGTACCGGGTTTTACTGAGTCCACTATGAAAGGAAATAATAACTATAGGCTGACTACTATAAATGAGATTTTTATATTATTTATGGACAACTACAATATTGTCTAGGTTCAATTTAATCTTAAGTTTTCTTAATAATAAAACATAAAATTATTTAAAATTTTCTAGCTTTTACGGGATTTCTAAATTATTAAAATCCTTTTAAATATAGATTTATTAGTGGTCCGACTGTTTTAGCTTCATATGTCTATTTAGCTATCTAATGTATGAAACACCACTTCATTAGATATTATTCTGCACTAATACGATACAAACTTTATAAATAAATATTATAAGGATAAGATATCAATCTTTTTAAAATATTGCATTCTCTTTATACCGAATATCTTCAAAAACGATTCTGCTATATTGGATTTAATTGTGACATATTAATTATGAAAAAATAATTATCAGTTTTTAAAATGCTTCTGATAAAATATCAATTATCAAACTCTTATGTAATATTCATGATGCATATTTGAAGCATGAAGCATTTGTTTATGAAGCATATTAATTAAGTCAATTTTTCAACCCAATTACACAAGTCTTCACCTTCATAGGTAATTTTAAAACTTGGAATATTTATAATACTTACCATACCATTTTTATTTTTTGTAATTTCTATAACATTACATCATAGTGATAAAGATATTTCGCGCTATGTTTCATGAGTAATCTCTATTGATGTTGATAAAACTGAATGAATTGAAACGTTAATATTATTAATAAAATTATTATCGTGTTAATCACCCTTTTTAATACTACCATGTGTGGTACAAACATTAAAACATCTATTTTAATCTCCTACTATCCAGAAACCAACGTTTCTAATCATATTCATTTGCTGTTCGGCTTTGCATTCAATGTTGGTAATTCCAATACTAATAAACATTATACAGCTTTTATTAATTACGACAATTAATGGTTTAAAAGTAATAACATCATTTCTAACATACGTAAATTTGTTTATGATATGTTACATAATGCGAAGCTTACATGCAATTAAATAAGCACTTTAAAATAAGCATTAAAAAAGCCATCCACCATAACAAAATGGACTTGTGCTAGTTTCATTAGATGTACTTTGGATATGGTTCGCATTCTTGTTCTGGCTTAGCATGTTTTACAGACATGTTCTGCTCATTCATTTTGTACAAGAAATTCTCGGTATATTGTGTTTTATTTGTTTTAGTCTGGTTCATTGGATGTTCATTTGTATAAATACTTTCTTGTCTAGGACTTATATTATGTAGGTACTCTTTATTTTTTCAATGCTGCCATTCTTTTTATGTTCTAAACCGGTACATATTATACCTGCTATATTATAAAATATGTGCTTATTATTCTTCTTTTAATGTTTTTAATAGATTTGTTTTAAGAATTCTACTTATATTCTTAAAATTTTATTTATACTTTTAATGTTGAAATTAACTAAAAACACATATCTTGTCATCACACATTATATCCACGGATACACCTTTGATAATAAACATTAAAACAAATTTTCAAAACATTATTTTCTTGAAAATACTTGTAAATAATGGCAATTTTTAAAACAATAAATCATATAAACATGTAAATAAGTTACGGTTAATATAATAGAGGACGCTTTCTTTAAACAAAATATAATTCTGTAATATATATATATTAACCTGTTACACGTGTTGAAAAATTGAGCTATATTAAATTAAAATAGTCTTGATACATCAATCCAGATTTAGTTAATTATTTCAGGAAATGAAACAAATTAATAATTTATACAATATCTCAATGATGAAATGATCAATATACTAATGACATTTGATTTAAGCTACTTTTCTATTTAATAATAAGTCATTTGTAACGCACATGTTTTTGATGTAGCTTGTAAAATTTATATAAATCGCATAGATGTACACTTCGATTGGTTTAACAAATTCACAGTATAGAAATTAATAATGTATGCGCCACAATTTCAATGATAGGATCAAAAGTTATATAGGCTATATACAGTGATATGCTTTGATGGTAAACGAAAATGAAAGGTTATGACAGAGATGACGGAGATGACGGAGATGAAGGCAGATATGATGCTGAGAAATAAAGAGATGCTGCATAATTATCATTTCAAGATGTTATGTAAGTTCTCTATTTAAAACAATTTCCGTGAATTGAACTTTTAGAGGAATTTTATTATGAAATGCATAATTAATTATAAAGTCATCAATAAGTACTCATCTAATATAAGTATGTAAAATCACCATATATATATTATACTTGTATATAAATTTGATACTGTCAAAAGATGCCAGTTAATAGAGATATCACTGATTTTGACACGACGCTGAAACTGCAATTGAGAACAAAAGAGTGTCAAGGTGAAATATGATTGTTCCTATGAGATTACAAAATTAATTTATACTGGAGATTATTTCTCAGAAAATATAAGTAAATGTTATAAGTTTATAATGTAAATGTTTGGCCTATGTATGTATACCACGGTAACATTCTTCTTTGTCATTATCGTGGTAACATACTTCATTATCATTATTACGGTAACAATGTGGCCACGTAACACACTTCATTAATAAATTCAAGATTTTAACTCTCTCTCGAATTATTGCATTAGTGAAGAATGTCATCAACAAAATCATCAAAAAGCACGTCATAATGTTACATGTCATGTCATCGGCTGAGTTGGTAACGCATTAAGTTGATCTATTATTATTTTAGTAAGAAAAATGTTCAACAATAAATTAAAAGAAAAAACCGTTTCTCGTTGATGAATATATTGGAAACAGAATACTTTTTGATATATACAAATGTGCAAATTAATTCAATCTCTTTTTAAATTTTAGAACAACTTCAATGAATACTAAATTAATACAAATTACCAATGAATAATTCAATCATGTAATGTAATAATTATTTTGTATTTAATTGGTAATTTACTTGAAATCACAACCACCATAAATTAAATATAATTTTTCATTCATGCTATCTCAAGCATACCCTACTGTACTCTAAATATGACAATTAAGAGGGTTACAGTTTATATTGTGAGTATAAATATATAGCCTTCCACAAATTATTAATGGGATTATCTATTTAATTTAATTTAATTAAGTGGCTGCGTTGTTCAATTAAATGTACACAATAATATCAACATCTAATGAGTGAAAGACAAAGGAATTGTTAGTAAAAAAATAGTATTTTTTGCTGGTTTATAATTTGTATCATATATTATTTTTCTATATCATTTTTTGTCATGTTTCGTTATTCCTCTTTATACGCAATTGTTTGCGACCACCGCCCGACATATTTAGATGTCGTTTCAGTTGATCTATTTTAATAAAGGAGAGACAATGATTAATGAAATATACTCTTTAGGTTATAAAAGTTACTCAAATATAATAGTTTACTCAAAGTTAAACTAATATTAGATTTCAACTTTTTGTAAAATGATAAAATATTTATAAATGGAAAAAAACATATAAATAAATATTGTATATCATCTTTTCAATACCTATATATACTCTATATGTGTATGTTTATATTAATGATAATAAAATAAATAAAATATTATGTGCTAACTTTTTCAATGAATAACAATTTTAAATGTTATAGAGACATGTAAGGGAATTATATAATGTTCGAATGGTAATAAAACACAATAAAAGCACCAAACATATATTTATATATATATAAACATTATTGAAACACTTGTTTACCTTACTAGCGTCTTCAGCCATAAAACTATCTATATTTACCAATAGAAATAGATTATATTAAGATAACTAACAAATTATCAACATTTTAAATATTACATTTATCTACAGAAGAGAATAAATTTTCAAAATGTCAACCATTCTGTGTAGATAACTATCATGCAATTTTAATAACAATTCATGAAGTATAAATCTAGTTAAACCAATATTGATTGTGGTGATTGATATTAGGTTTCATCTTCATAAAAAATTCGGCTTTTTCTATTTCTGCTTAAGTTTTATTACTTATTATATGCTTAAAATGTTAACATTAAAGAGGTTATTATTATTATTATTATTTATACTACCACCGTTAGTCATTAAATAATTCTCTTCCATAGCGCTATTTCCTGGTGTTTGTCACCGAATGGCTCGTTGGTTATCCTCATTATAGCCCATTATGTGAATGTGAGAATTTTCCATTCAATAACACCTTTAAGTACTTTCAAGTACATTTTTTATCATTGCTAGAACTAAGTAAAAGGATAACATTATCCTATTTAGACCACTACTAAATTCAAAGTCTGATGTTAGCGTGCACTATTTTAATAATGCACGCCAAGTTTAAAGTTAGCGTGCATTTTGCAATATCATGCGTTTCAATTACAATGTAATTTGAATTTAGCAGTGGTCTAATATTAAAAAATCAATATGAATTGAGTATTGAACTGGAAGTATTAAAGCATGCAAAACAAAATGTTTCTACAATTTATTCAAAGATGCATAAACAAAAGATAAATTAAAGAGAAAATAAATTGGTTCAAAATTAATAATTTCGGTTTGTTAGGTGCAAATTAAAACTAACGTTCGGAAACTGTCGGAAAAAGATGATAATATAGGTATCGATTACAAACGATTGTCGTTTATTTTATTATGAAAAATATATGATAATTCATTTTTTAACGTAATTAAAATTGCATGTTTATAAAAAGAAGGAGTTTTAATTGACTAAATTTTGGTTGTACTACATTTTTTCATCTATAAATAAACACAATTTTTTAAATATTTATCTATTGCAATTTATTTAATCTACAACGTTTTCAGTTCATACTATATAAAATAGCATATTACAATTTTAATATGTGTTTCACACGAGTACCAAACAATTATAATATATATTGTATTTCAAAAGATACATTTCATATTATGTATAAATGAGATGTTTACAAAATATATTTAAAATTATCGATTCTGACTGACATTATACAGTAGTAGAAGCTTAATTGTACGCATGACAAACACAGATAACTTAGCTATCTCCATTTAGCACAGTTTAAGAACAATTTGAGTAAAGATCGTGGGAAAGTTTGCCTGTGTTGCTGCCTACAATTGAAAAAACCTTTGCGCCGACAACATCGTTTGAAAAGTTTCAAAGTAGTTAGCTTTTCAGTTATTTATAAAATTGCAAAACTTTGAATACAAATTAAAACGGTTAAACAACTTTTTTTATAGGAAAATGTTGAAAAGGGAAAAGTTAAGAATTATTTTGAATATAAAAATTGCGATATTTACATATATTACAGTTTAATAACCAACATTTACGACAAATAAATTATGTTTTACTGGCGCAAAATTACCTAAATTATAAAACAAATTTAACAGTATTAAAATGTAGCAGACATCTATTGTTGATGGTATAGGATGACCTCTAAATGGAGGAAGCACATATGATAATAAATAAAAAAAAATCATATTTCTCAATTTCTATAACCTTTACAAAGTTTTCATAACTTTTGTAATTAAATAGTTTTATTATATAACCATTCACCTTCAAGTATTATATTGTATATATCCTTCATTTATATTCGTGATTTTATAATTGAAATATATATATATATTTATTATACACTGCTATAAACCATAATGTGTACATTATACAAATTTTATTTTAATGATATATAATATACTCAATAAAAGGCCAAATTAATAATATTATAAAATACATTATTATATATGTTGTAAACATATTACATATAATTTAAACATAATTTATATAAGGTACTTTATTTATTCCTATTCTCATTTTAATTTGAAACACATAAATTCAATATATCTAGCATTTTTTCTAATATTTAAAAGTAAAAGTATATGCATATGTAAAATACTTTTTTTTGTAGATACATGCAAAACCATAAACGCTATAGTTTATAATAAAATACAATACATAATATTGTTGTTAATTCTAGAAAAATTATCAAAATATTCCAAAACGATGAGTAAATGCAAAATATCAAAACTTTGGGTGATCCTTGTTGATCCTTATTTACAGTAACAATATTCGAATTGTGACTGATTTTGTAGTAAGCGGTATAGATAATTATTGTTACGGCTTTTTAATTATGCATTTCAATAGTAAAATAATTAAACAAATTAATATGGTTTGCAATAAACAAATTACATTCTATTTATTATGTTAGCCTGTAGAAAATATTGCACCAAAATCAAACCAAATATGATTTTATTATAAAAAGTGTGTGAAAAATCTTTATTAAATAAGTTATTTTAAATAATATAAATAATAAACTATTACACTTTCGATAAGTTAAGCGGTAAACTATTTTTATATTTTCTATCATGATTGGAGTATAGTTGTGCAATCCACCAAATATAAGCTAAATAAATGAATTAGACCTAGTTATTTTTATATCAATAACTTACAAATAAAAGTTGTTTCATTTCACATTAAAATCGGATTATACAATGTCCACGAATCTCTGGATATGTTATTGACAATAGGCACTTATCATAATCATGACACCGCATAAACATATTATAGTAAACATTGCTATCGGACATCATTAACAAAAATTCCTAATTATTTCAATTACAAGACCATTATTTCAGCTTCCCAAATATTAAAAAAATGAAGATATCATCTGAGAACTTTGACACACTTTGAGGTATTTAAGATCTCTTATATATTTAATTATGTTTCTATTTTAAAGTAAAAATTAATATATTTTCTAATTTATATTAAATTAAATGTTTGATTTGTTAATCTAAATTCTTGAAAACAATTATACAGTTGTTTCAGCAATTGATATTTTTACTACAATTATTGATAATGTTTAGGCTACTATTTCCGTTAATATTTATACTATGATTGTCATTAATATTTATTTTTATATTACCGTTAATTTTTATTACTTAATTATAATTTCAATCATGACTTACTCATTTTATTAAATTAATCTAATTTTATAAAGGTCTGTATAATTTAATTTAATTTGTTATACTTAACGCTAAAATTAATATTTTATTATTATTACTAAAATCATTATGTTAACTGATAATTTGAGTTTTAAACATCACCTTTATCATTAATATTTTATAATCAATTATCCAATAAAAACCTAGATAAAAAAACATGTTCATGTATTTTCAAATATATATTTTAAAAATTTGTGTTAAAATAGTTATCTAATTGGTTGACATTATAATGGGTCAATTTCGGTTAGCTTCATTTACAATTATTTCATCAATTTATTTTCGAAAACTATATCAACTGTTTATTGCCAATAATATTACAAAATATGTGCAAACTATTAGAATTATTTATAATTTAGCGTACTATACATGTTTTACTCAAAAATAGTATGAAATAAAGTAAGGTCTTTATTTAGGCATGCAGCAAACAAACACTTTTAATTATTACTGTAAATACAATATATAATTATTGGTTGTATTGATTGTATATCTATAAAGCTTAACATATAAAATCAAGTTTTCTAGCTGGCATAAATGAAATATGAAACACCATTTTTGCCGTGTGCACAAAGCTTCATATATAACAATTATAGCATATATTTAAAACTATATAATTAAATTCATAGGAATGAGCGAGGTCTATTTGAATGTATGTGAGTAACTATCCTCTGGCCTAGCTTGAAAACCAAGATTACATGAAAATTGTGCGTATAAAACAAAAGTAGAAAACTTTATAAACAAGGCCATACAAATAAAATGAAATGAATGAACTTAGTAGAAATGAAATCGTGTCATAATGATTAATTTGAAGAAATAGTGTGGTATTAATTAAGCTTTCTATATAATATATTAAAATATATGCAAACACTTTCTTTCTTTAAAAGACGTTTTAGATATGGTATATTCATTTTGCGACGTTTACCAAATCATTATTTTTACGTATTTTACCTAAAATTTTGAAAATCAACAACATAAAAGAAGCTATACAAAAAATTAAATTATTGACTTAATGTATATTAAAAAATTGGAAACATATTTATTTGTGAACTGTTTGCAAACATATTTATTTACCTAAATAGTAATATTATAACAGGTTATTCAATAAAATCTGATTAATCGCCAACCTGCGTGTTTAATTAATTTAATCATACTTGGTTTTGTTATTATCTTAAATTGTATTGAAATAAACCAGACATTTAGATACTAAAACTGTTGTTATAGTATAGCCTATTTATCAAAAATAAATAAAAAGAAATCAAGTTACCAGTAATAGAGAGAACTAAATTAGTTAAATGAGAAGCAGTAATCAAAAAACAAAATTAACTTAGTAATAAATAGAGCAATAAACTAACCAGTTCTGTTGACAAATATAAATCAAACGTTTCACCTAATTGGAAAAATGACAATTTCAAATTGCGGTTCTTTCTTCATAGAACGACATTCAATTAATCAAAATATTAAATAATTTCATTTAGTTGTATAATAAATTTTTGCAACATCAATTTATTTTGTATGTAGTTTAAGTCTAGATTATAGTTGTTGGTGAAATAAACTACATAATTAAATGATAGTGGTGTCTCAATTAAATTGAGAACGTTTGTTTTAATATAATGTATTTTTGAAAAAATATTAAAAATATTATTATAGTATAATATTTATAATTCAGAATGATATAAAATGATGAAATTAAAATACCGATCATTAACTAACAAATAAAACAATTTATAGTTGGATCAAAATTGCATTAGTGTATGTATGTCAATAATGTATTTTTTGTTGATTTCTTTTCTACTTTTACCAAGATAAATTAGCAGAGCATTCATTATTTCGAATAAAAAGATTCGAATGATCATAATTTACTTCATATAAAAATATGAAAATTGCTATATGTTGTACTCGTAAATGCAAATCAATTAATAGATGATCATTATCGTTAAATTTAACTTTTCTATTTATTATATATAATATATGTAATAATGTACTATTATATAGTATACTATAGAAAGCTATAGCTTTCATTTTTATTAACTATGACTATCCATCTAACCAACATGTTATCTTGAACTTACCCGCTGTAGACCTGCACAACAGAGGAACGTTGAAAATAGAGATGTCCGATTCCAGGAAAACCTGGGCTTCTCCATCCCGTGTTTAAAATTATCTGTATTATTTTCGTTCTTCTCTTGTTATGAAGAATACGTAGGTCTCACTATAACTGTGAATGTGACCAGCATTTTTGTAGGTATATCTTTTAAACGTAAATATTTACAAAAGTTTCCGTATTGTATATCCCTTCCTGTTTTAAAAGATGATCAGATTATGTTATGCTTATTCTTTGTATTGATCCAAAATCCACAGGAATATAAGAGAAAATTTGTATATATTATATACATATATTGAAATATTTTCAAAAGGAAGTAAATTGACTTATATTAAGACGAAATAATCCATCAAATTAATTCACTGAGCAATGATACCTTTACTGGGTATTCACTTTGGTCGTCTGAAGTAACACGTAAACAAACAATAAAGATACATTTCCAACTAAATGTCATGTATTCCATTTTTCTATGGAAAAGTATTTACGCCAACAAAAGTTGTACAACTTAGGCGCACGCTGAAATATCAAAATTAAAATTATATATTTTCAAATGAAGTGTTTATAGTTGATGTAACTTCGGGGTTACACTCAGTAAAATTATTTGGCTTTAAAGAGACTCATCTGCAATTCGTCTGTATTCACCCCCTTCTCTTACTCTACTTTTCTCTCTCAATTTCCCCCTCCTTCCTTTTTTCCATATCTTTAAACCAATTCGTTCTCTAGGTTCTCTGCCTGCCTAGCTGGGATCTCCGGGGTCTCTTGCTCGGTACCCCTTCTGTTGCACAGAGAGAGTTTCCCCGATCTCGCCTCGCCGGCTGCTTGCCTGATTACCGCTTGGCTGCTAATCTTGAAAGCCGCCACTTTCCATGAGTTTAACTCCTGCCTGGCACGGCACTGGCACGGCACGGCATGGCACTGAGCTTCTTATATTCTAAGGATTACAAATCGGTCACTATAATTCCATCGCGAAAGTAGTAAAGTTAAATACCGCGCAAGTGAGTCTTCAACATAAAAAAAGTATTGTGTTGTATACCCATCCCGGCTTCATTCAACTGCGGCAATATTATATAAACCTACTTCTTGAAAGCTGAGAATACTTTTCAATTTTGCTAAAATATTTCACTCAATTTCATGTAATATCTTCCTCATCATATTGTCTCAACGTAAAACTGCTCCAATAACTCTTTGGAAATCATAACTCAAGAGTTATCGATACATCTGTTATCCGGTATTGATTAATTATTTTTCAATAGATTATACAATTGGTTTATATATTTTCACATATTTAGTCGTCAAATGTACTCATTTCAGATCAACATTCATATAATATTTTAATTACAAGTATTTGTTTATCAATTAAAGTGACATACAGAGTTTGCACAGAATACAAGATACATTTTTAACAAGAGTTTTAATTTTTATAATTCACCATTTTATGTAAATGGGTAGGATTATTAGATTTAACCATTTTCTGTATTGTCTCCATTAATGGAGATCCAGTTAAAACACACGTTTATATGCCGTCTTTCAATAGAATAAATATTAACAGTAAATTATAACAAACTACTAAATACTAAATACTCGTATAATATTTAAACCAATTTAGTTTACTAATATGTTTATAACTGCACTGCTGTTGTACAGTAACATAATTACTATACCTTGCAATATATCACAAAATAAATATATTTTGAAAATTTAAAATAAAGTGTTTGACAATTTAAAATCATTTGAGGATAATTAATTTATATCATTTTTAAATGTCTTGTTTGTGGAAGCTATCAATACATTTTTTAACTAATAATCAACCATAAAAGTGTATTCATTTATCTATGACTGCCTTGCAATGATTGACAAGACCAAATGTCAATATTTGTGTTTAAAATACAATATTATATTTTATCATCTTTTTCTTTTGCTTCCGTCACAATTTTTCTATGTAAGTCATTTTGCGTTAATCGCGATCTATTGTACATGTTATTAATCCTAAATTGTTCAAATATTGTTTACGGTTGTGAGATGTCTAAATTAATACACAATAGTGAAATTTTTAAAATGATGCAATTAATAAAAATGAAAGCCTTTTGTTGCTTTATGTCAATTATGAAATCTATATTCACAAAGTTTTCAATGAAAAACAATATTTGATTAAATGACTTTAACACATGAAAAACCGTCATGATGTCTGCTGTCACAGCAGTATATGCTTATTTAAGAGATGCTATATTAATTACTATTCAATGATGAATATAGATTTAGTTAGATTAGATTAATTCTGATCGGATTATATCAAAACAGTTATTTTTTCAGAATCAAAGTTAATCTGATATTAATTTAGGAAATGAGCTAAAATTTTGTTTATAAATTAATTTATTTGTTGCATAGTCAATTTATCTTTTTTGTGATTTTCTGTTAATTATTATATTCTTAAAAAAGAGTTAATCAATAGTAAAAAATATGTTTGATAATTATTATTAGTAATAATCTCGGCTAGTATTTGTTAGTTAATTTAACTAAAGAAACTAATTATCACTTTATAAATGAACAGTTAAGTGTTAATTCAGAAAAAATAAAATTTATTTAATGAAATATTACATGGGAAATGTTTATATGTTAACGGTAAAATAAAATAAATATTTTTTACAATATAATAAGGATAATAAATATATTGTAGTGTGTATTAATTGTTTAGTAGCAGTTATAGTTCTAACTTTCGTTTAATTAAAAATAGAATTTAAAAATAAATTAATATTTTCGAAATGCGTGTATTATCTGCACGATATTAAATACTTTATTTACTATATCTTATTATAGGGACCCTTCTCGGATTTATCAAGTGGTGGGTACAATTTCGAACATACAGACATATAATTGGTTACATAATTTGCAAAATACAATATAGTTATCAAAAGCAAATTTTTAAGTTATCTATAATAAAATACCACAAGTAAAATTTTAAACTGCAATTTATTTAGTTATTCTTTATTAATAAAATATAATCAGTTAAGAAGTATTAATGAACAATACAGTCAAATGTCACTATGCATCTGAAGGCGCAATTTTGTCAAAAGGAGACAGAGGGGGTACATTACCGGTTTGGCTCCCTCCCTTTGAAGCGGACTCGCGCATTTCATAGTGCATGAAATCTGTTAATAGTATATTATACAATTTGAATAAACGCCATTTGTAAATTGAGCTGTCTAATAACTTAATTATATAACACGGTTGAACAAATATGAAATAATTAAAATTTGAAATTAAAAACATGTAAAATGGTTGTTAGTTTGAGAAGATGTAATATATGTTTTTAATCTAATAAAAATTGTTCAAAAGTGGTGACAACGTAAAATAATAATTTAGAAATTTTACAGCGATTATATAATTGAAAAATATTAAGATGAATCCTTTTCATTTTAATCATTAATTGTAAATATTTACTAGCAGGTTATTAAAATATATATTATTACAATTTTTACTATAAATTATTAACAGTCTATACGATGAACACAGAGATCTCAAATGACAAATGACAAAATATATTTAAAATTTTTTTTTTTTTATTATTTATTTATTTATCTATATATATATGTAAGATATCGATGTGCTAACAATCGGTGTGTGTGACCAATTAAAAAGAACCAGGAAATAGTTAAGTCCAATGTATAGATCATAGATCACAATCCATATCTATGGTATAGATCATATTCGAATATTTTTGCTCAAAATTTTAGATTTAGTACGTATATAATGTTACTAAAATTTATCTATATTTAATAAATTCAAAAAAATACATTTTCGAAAAGAAATTGATTCATTTAGTTTGATTGACATACACAATATTTCATACATATTTTTAAGTCTACCATTGATATGAGTACATTTCTCTTCTCTCAATTAATCAATATTTATTCCAATATGTAACATTAATGAGTATATAGGTTTTGTGAATGCTTCTTTGATGAATAATATTGCCTGGAATTAGCATTGAAATAAAAAGATGCAAATATAAAAGTGCAAGTTATCAAAAAAAATTGCAGTATTTTTGGAATAATAAATTTCACAAGATTTTTGTTTAATTATACAAAGAAATAATTTCAGCTTGATGATATTTTTTATGTTAATATATTCATTCTGTATATATATATACATATCCATTTGGTAAATTGAAACAAATTTAAACAGATTCTGAAATTTGCTTTATTTATAATTACTTAATGTATAACTTTGTCGTTCATATATAAGAATTGAAATATTAATAATTTATTTTAGATATAAATTGTTAAACATTATTTACTTTATTAAAATGCTAAATATTCATTGTGAAATGATCATATACTAAAGCAATAACAAATTGCTAAAATACTGTATTTAAATTATTTTTTATTTTAAATATAATCATTTTATATTTAAATAAATACGAGGTATTTCTCGCTTACTTTTTACTATAAAAAAGTTAAAATATTAAAATTAAGAAAACCATATATTTATAGACATAACGATATAATTGAATTGATTCGTAATTTAAAAAATTCTTCATAGTTATATAAAAAATAGTAATGAAAATATTTTAAAATAAACAAAATAACATGTTCTTCAACTAAAGTTTTAACATGGGGTAAAACTTCTGCATTAATATTGGTTAAGAATTTCGTTAACCTTAAACATTTAACATTAACATTTAACCTTTTATTAACAATTCATGAATTAACATTATCGAACTCATGATAATTGCTAAAATTGTTGTAGAATAGAATGTGCATAGTTTATTTTCAGTTTTTATTTTTCAATTTTAGTTACTTTTACGAGACATACGATACATCTTTTTACTACAATAGCCTACGGCTACTTAAACATAAATGTTACTATAACAGTTGACTTAATACAAAAATATTATTTGAATGTATTAAAATATTAGCGAAAAACAGAGTTACTTATGTTGATGTTTATCCTTATTTATTTTATACATTTAATTTTGATTATAATTTACAAGTCTTTATATGTTTAAATCTATTAAATGATTTGTTGATATACAAGATTATTTTTTTACAAAAATATATATATGTCACTTTGATTCCAAGAAAAATCAACATATTTAATTATTTTAAAATTATCTAGAAGGGCAGTTTTAAATTGTAATTGTTTTATTATTTATCAATTAAATTGTAAATTAAAAATTAAAAAATAACAAATTCGAATCAACTAAATAAATACATAAAAGGCATTAAGTTACCGTGAAAACTAATGAATACGGATTAAGCATAACATCTTAACAAATCATTTGATATACTATAAGGGTTAACCTGGGGCGTATCCAGCTATGTGCGCTCAGAGCGCTCGCACTGGAGCGCATCCAGCTATGTGCGCTCGCACCGGAGCGCATCCAGCTATGTGCGCTCAGAGCGCTCGCACCGGAGCGCATCCAGCTATGTGCGCTCAGAGAGCTCGCACCGGAGCGCATCCAGCTATGTGCGCTCAGAGAGCTCGCACCAGGGACGCATCCAGCTATGTGGGCTTAGAGCGCTAGCACCCACTGACTCGCCCCTTTGACTTGAAAATGATGTACCACCATAAATTGAATATTGAATATCTATTGAGATACTTCATTTTATAAATGTTATTAAATGTTATTGATGCATCAATGGCTGCATCAATGGCAACAAGCCTAGCTAAAAACCATAGTTATAATCATACTAAAAAAACTATACCTCTATTAACAAAAGGGGGTCCTTTTTTAATCAGTCCTATATTATTGTCTAAGGGCCCCTCGACTATAATTTTGAATATGGACCCCTTTCAAATGTTTGTAAAGGGGCCCAAGCTTAGCGAATGTACACTCTCATGTAGTAACACATATTCATTGATGCAGATATGATAATCATGACATCCACATCTATGTATAATGTACCTGTAGGCCTACATATTATTTACTATGGTTCATATTATTCATATTATTATGGCTCATATTATTCATATTATTATGGCTCATATTATTCATATATTGATGATTCATATTATTATTGTTCTTAATAATAAAACTTCTGCTTTGATAAAAACAAACACAGAATCAATTTTAGTTATTTTTTATAATACTGCAAGTAAATAAATAACAACGTTTCCCTTGAGTAGACAAGTTTAAAATGTTCAAATTAATGCTAATATGTATCTTTATTTGAAATCGAACTGTACAACAGTTAGTTTGGGTAGGCCCTCAGTCATCAAACCGTGCACCCACCCTATAGTCAAATCCTAGATACGCCCCTGTTAATTACTCTATATGGCCCACATACAACGAATGTTAATTAAAGTATTCATTTAAAATAAATGTTGTCTTTATTACATAGATCTGTTTCGTGTTTCAATAAAGTAAAAGTTGTATTAATATTATTTCGAAAAACAATTTCTCAGTTTTTCGAATATTCCATTATAAAAGGTTCTCCCATCTCATTGTGTATATAAATTGATATTGAATAAAAATTTCCCACGAGTACGGTTTATATGTTGAATATTATTAAAATAATGGTGTTACA
This sequence comes from Coelogynopora nodosa, assembly GCA_034780555.1. Taxonomy (NCBI): domain Eukaryota; kingdom Metazoa; phylum Platyhelminthes; order Proseriata; family Coelogynoporidae; genus Coelogynopora; species Coelogynopora nodosa. Next base: position 42,421 of record JAUZND010055553.1, read on the forward strand.
TTTGTATCGATAAAAAAATCCCAATTTATTTTTACAATAAGCTGTAAGCCCATAATTCCTTTTTTAATAGTTACTCTATGTCACGAGGAGTAAAATATTAAAAATTAAATTATTTTATCGATGTTTTTTTTCTGTTAACTAAATTTTTTTTTAATAAGTGAGGGGCATTTGTAACTGATAATGGTCAGAAACGAAAGGATTTGCTACTTATATACATTATCGACAGATAAAAACCACAACCAAAGTATCCAAAAAATTTGGTTTTAAACTCAGATTAGTCATCACAGTGGCTAAGTGGCTCAGGAGTGGGCAATACATAAAAATACAATATTAATCCAACATTTACATTAATCTTGAATAAAATAAATGTATAATGTACAACATTAGGTCTGCTATCAGTGTATATATAAATATACAATATATAATAAATAAAATTATATAATTATATAATATATATTTATAATTTTTATATTTATATTAAATTTTTTTTTTTTTAATAAATTAATAAAACATTAGAAATTAATTATAATTAATAACAGAAAGTTCTATATGTCGACAGAATTGTACGAAAATTAGGATGATCATAATTTTTTACTTTAATATCCTTCCGGACGTTGTTCACTACAGGGAGCGAATCCTATGTTCCAATACCGGTGCAGAAGTCCACCACGTGATAAAATAATGAGAGGACCTTTGGGATAAAACTATCGTCCAGCGCTACTATATACTTTTCTTTCAATTCATTGAATAGGCTAGATATGTTGGATGTAGAACATCCCATAACATGCTAATATGACCTATGCATAAAAATGAGAAATGACAGAACAAAAAATAGCTCAACAGTCATTTTAAATCTATTAGTATTGACGAAACTAAAACAAAATCTTCAGAGGATAAGTCAAGTTATTATACTGGAAGTTATTATAATTTCATATTAAAAATATTAATATTCAGGAATTTAAAATAATCAGATCACCATAACCTATTTAACACGATCATTTCATTTAAAATCACTTTACAGTTGCATTTTCTTCTTCTGTCATTTACCGCTTTGGTCATAGGTCGTGTCAGTAGGTTATGAGGAGGTTCTATACATCCTATACATCCATTCTAATAATCATGTTGCGCTGTACATCAGTATGATGCCAAAGTTTCGCAGTATTTGATCACATGTCAGACTTCTTCACAATGAACAACAAAAGACTCGCACCCTGTGGTGAACAAGTCCGTCCGACTCGCTTCACCACGATTCTACTGTAGGGTGGAAGGATTTGAAAGTCAAAGATTATGATTATCCTTATTTTCATACACAACTGTGCCAGTGTGCCACTATCTATAAGAGTAAAAATTTGTAATCTTATGTTGCTAATTGCAACCAATTTTCAATATTTTCACAATTGAATATGTGAACATTGATTGCAGAGGATAATTGTTTCATTATACCTTTTATTAAACTTTGGCCATATACGCATTGGGGTGACTAATATGAGTTTGAAACCAACATTTTGGATGCGATTTTCTATCTGTCAATAATTCATTTATAAGACTAAGATCATTTCGGTTAGGAGATATTGACCCTTATCGTATCGGTTATGTTAATTTTCATGTCTTTATTAAAGTTTTTTTCTGGAAACTTACTTATGTGTACTTTGTTAATGTAAATATTTGGAGATTGTAAAAACTTAAGTTGTGCAGTTGTTTTAAACAATAATAATGCATATTATATGTACCAGGAGTTGATTATAATTTTATAATATATGTTTAGGGTAAAAATATTATTTTTGTCATTTTATACGTATCAATTAAAATGAAAGAATATATAAAATGAATCTATAGATTAAAGAACACGAATGTTTTTATAGAGTGAACATATAGGAATTGAGTAGCACAATTATTTCCTCACGAAAAATATATAGTTAATTAGGTTACTAATATAGTGAATTATTTCATTAAACACACTTAATTATAATTATTAAACTTTATTAAACTATAAACTGTTTAACTTTATTTAAACTATTAAACTTTTAAAATTATTAAAATAATTTTAACTTTGCCATCATGAATCAGAATTGGTCTATATAAATGAAATGATTTACAAGAAAACTATTCTATAGTACGTTCCAGATTTAGAACTATATAAAGCAGGGACAAAGATCTTTTTATAGTTCTTTAATATTGAATTTATTGATCACACGTCGGTTTGGGATAATGTACTGGGGAATGCTTGCCTATAGTGATATCATTAAAACACAATTTTTATGATAAATTAATGGATTCATTAAAATTTGCCGAGCAAATTTATATACCTCACTATACGGTTAACTTCCGTGCTTTGTTTAGAATAGAATCTAAATAAGACCATGACATTAATTATGGTCTATTTTTCAGTTATACAATGTATTCTTTATTAGTAAAATGTCTTCATAATATATAAAATTGAGACAAGAAATTATATTATTATAAGTTGTTAATGTTAATATATTTTGGCATTACGTTGCGTTGTAAATGATCGTTCGTGTAAATTAATTCAACAAAATCGGAGTATTTCATTTCACGCTCTCAATACCAGAGAAAATAACTTAATTTATATTGTGGCTACATGTGAAAAATAAAAACAATTTATATTCGCTTATTCAATTGTTATACCTGGATCTATTTTGCTTTATTTCAATAATTTTCTACAAAAATACATAATTAATTTATAATATACATACACTTTAGCAAAATATACCCAGGAATCAATTGATTTGGTATTATCGAGTGAACCACATACTACTGCCAAGGTTTAAATTTATTTCTTATGTGACCAAATCATATTAGTTATATACCTCAATGTGGTACGGATGCTCTGTACGAGAAAAAAATTACATTATTATTATAATATAAAAAAAAGGATTTAACTGAGCAAAATTATTAAGAATAATATTTGATCCATTATGGAATAGAAGTATTTCTGTTTAGAAGGAATTCTGTTTAACATAATTAATATGCACCGATAGGGGGAATAATAGAAACATAGTAAACAATACATGAAAATCAAATTTCCGTTTACATATTTCAACGATAATCTCAAATGATAAAAGAATTAACTTTAACAGTGTCTTATTGTGTTTCAATATAATAGTCAACAGTGGATGCTTACTAACTTATTATATATATTATAAATATACTATTGTTATAGTATAGTAGCTATTTCATAAAATAAATGTAACAGGAAAAAAAGACAACAAATAGCAGTGTTTTTTTATTTTCAAAGCAAAGAATTAAATTATAATTTCTATTTTGATATACAAAACATAATATATAATAATAATATGCTAAAAGAATCAACAATTTTGACGACATCAAAACAAATTTAACAAAAAAAAATAAGAAAATAAGCAATACGGTAAGACACCAATTTATACAAAATGAGGGATAATGTACATTGCACATAAAACACTACAATTATTATGTTTCCCTGTAGAACAGCAATATCAATTTATACGTAAAATATAGAAGGAAGTGACTGATACTGACTGTACAGCTAGCAAAGACTACTGTGGCACATACTGGTGAAAGAGAAGGCAGATCACAGAGTAAAACGGAATTCATGGCCAACACTGGCGCTTAATATATGGACCGTGAATTTAGCTAAAAATAGATCAGCAGGGGTGAGTATAGTCTGTTCTGTTGAACGCACACATACATACTTAACTTGTTACCTTATTAAGTGGAAACAACCTTATTTGGAATTGCTGGAAAGATATATCCATGATAGTTCAATACGCAAAAATAATGATTTTATTTATGATTTACACTAGTTGTGGAAAACGGTCAGGCCTTTTACACTACCGACAGAAAACCACAGGGCTTAAAACGGTAAAATAATAGCAGAAAGGATACTTTTAAATGTATAACATTATACTTTACAGCCCTTATAACGAACTGCACATTTAATTAGAACATTATACAGAGATTTAGAAGGAGATTTAGTTACTTTATATTTTATTGTAATGATATATGGAAACATCTCGTCACACTAATTTTGAAATGGTAAAAAGTGGTTTGTTTCACATTTAATCAATTAAACTAAATTTGAATAGCAATAAAATACGGAAATTATATTATGTACAAAATGAAAAATCAGCAATTGCAGCACAGTTTATAAATGTTTCATTACTAAAATTCCCTTATATAAGGAAACTTTAGTACGTGGGCCAAAGTAAAATATCAAATCTATGTAATAGTATACATTTTTTATACCTTTCTAGAGCATCTATAAAACATCACAGAAAATTGTCTGAAAATTAAAAAAACACAAGTCGCATCATAACTGATTCAGATAGTAAAACAACTCAACCAAAAACGTATCGAAACAGAACACATCAACGTGACAAGAGTGTCTATCTCGCTAGAACTCTCCCATCCTGATATTAGTAGAAGAGACAAGCGGGTGTTGGGAGCTGGGCGGCTCAACCGAGGTGGGGTGGTGGTGTTGTGGGGGGCTGCCACTGCCACTGCCCTCCCTCCTACAGCAGCCGCCAGAAGCACCGTGCATTACCTTGTAGAAGAGAGGCGGCTGTCGGACCAGGAGACCGTGAGACTGACCAATGAGCAGGAAAACGAGAATCACCGCCGACCCCAGGATCCAGTATTTGTAGGTGCTGTCCAGACGGTGTACCCGACTGCGCCGCATGTCCAGGAACTGTTTGCGTTGTACCTCTCTGGGTTGAGGGGGAAGCAGTGGGCGATGAGGGGATGAGATTTGACCGACAGAATAGTTAGTGAGAATAACAGATTTCACTCCTCAATAACATCACAACAACGTTATATTATAACACCAAAGTGAAATAAGAGAAAATACTAATTAGGACTGAACTTCATTAAGAATGGACAAAAAAAAGAATGTGCTACTTTCAAAAGACATATTCTCCTAATAAAGAAATGTTTAAAATCATCTATTTAAAAACTCAGTTATAAATTAGGCCGGAAGTGATAAGATAGCAATCATTAAAATTCATAATAAATAAGAGATGTCTTTCTAATTGTTCACTGTCAACGTATAAGTTGACAGACTGATATTACATTAACATGATGTTGAGAGAGTTGGAAGACAACATTAATATAGACACCTGCAAAAGCATACATTTACCGACCACATGTGAACCTTGCTGGACTAACGGGAATACTGATCCACAGCGAGATATAATAAAACAGAAGAGAGAAATGACTAAATAACCCCCAGTATGTCCATATAGCGTGTAATAAGTATGTATAAGGTTAACGTAATGATTTTAGTGTTGCTCTAACAAGACACGACTTTTGTGACGTTAAGTACAGAATTTACAAACAATCATTCAACAAAAGTTTAGACACATTTGAACTGTTTCTTTTATGCTATGCTATACATTGTTAGAACTACACGTAGAGGCTACTCTAAAATATATTCCGCTAGGATAGAAAGAAAAAAATTATATTCTCTTTGAATAATAATGCTTGACATTTTTTCGGTTTCTAGCCTGTAGGGCTTTCTAAACAAACGTTAACAATCGTGTCAAAAAAGCCCTGTTATTTGAAATTTGACGTGTACAGAATTTTAGTGAACATGAAGGAAAGGAATGGACTATATGAAATGTTAAAAAATATCAGAAAGCTTAATGAAATAACTATAGGAGGCGTTAAAAGGTATTCAATAACTCCTAACATTCGGCGAGCTTATTTATCTTAACATCAAATGGATATAATTTCACTTAGCAGACTCGTAGCAACTTTCACCGTGATTCAATCAGGAACGTTGAGATACACGAGGGAGATTATAATGTTGCCTCTTGTAATAAATCATGTTTTCGTTTTTAAATATAATCAATCACTTATTTATCCAATGTTTTTATATTAAAATGTGCACGAGCAGCAAAACAATGAAGTAGAAACCTCTAATTGTATCATTGTTCCTACGTTTACAAAAAGTCTACATTGTTCTACAGTTTTAATGTTAATAACCATCACTTAATTAATTGATATGAAAAATAACAACAATCAACGAATAATACCGCCTCTCAAAATAACCATAAAAATCAATTGACTGCAACGTTTAAACATACGTCAATAAATATGACAAAACAGTAGGTAATATAATTATGTACCATATACCAACTCAACATATAACAAAGGGATATTGATTATCGCCTACTCTCTTTCCAAATAAAATCATCTCGAGTTGTATCCGCTCCTCATTCAGCCAAGTTTCACTCAATACAATAACACTGCTTAACTCTAAATTAGTTTAATCATGAAACGGTGCTTGAGATTAAACCGGATCGATTGTACTAAACATGGATAGCTGGGGTATTGATTTAAACTAAGATTATATAATGATTTATGCACTGCTTCGTAGCGGTGCACAAACAATATCTATATGAACTAGGCCATGGAAGTGTGTTTAGTTTATCACAGAATTACGTTAGAGAAGAGAAAACCAGAAAACAAACCGGTGCATTGTTCACTATGTAGGTTATGACTGCCCTATAAACAAATATTCTATGACTACTAAAATTATAAATAATCAATCAATACAACATGTTGGACACAAAAAAGAATGATAAAAATAAATTAAATTTAAAAAAAAACTACAAATAACAAAACTCGTTTGAATTCTGAATTACTGACAAAACACTTATTAAAACGAATGATTTAAAAAAACAAAAGCAGTGCTTATGTATTCTTGATTGCTTTAATATATGTATATATTGAAGTTCAGCATTATGAAATGTTTTATTCAAATGATCCACAGTTGGAATAAACCAAAGGATAAATTCACAATAAACTTCAGAAGTCTTACTTTTCAACAAGCTAACGTTGCAGATGAAGCCGACGTTGATAAGTGTAAGATTGTGTTTCCAGTTTATTATCAGTGTTATCCGTACCTTGAAACATGGATCTCTTGGATCAGAGGCTCGTTTGTACATTTAGTTTTTTTAATCTTTTCTTTCGATTCTAACAATAATCGTGAAGCTATGAAGTGACGCAGAGGTTTCCATAAATTAATAATTCTCTTGAGATAAACTGCCAATGACAGCCTCCTAGTATAGGACAGTGTTTCAGTATTTGTGTTATATGTTTAAATAATAATAAATGTCTACTAAAACGCTATTGATATAAGTCGGCAGTTTATTGCATGCCTTTTTGTCATAAGGTTGATACCCCAAGTGGTAAATATTATTTGAAAAAAGAATATGATGATTATAATTTTTTTATTAATTAATGAAAAAATAAAAGTGTTTGAATATAAAAAAAGTTTTATTTCACTTAATATTAACAAACCGGTTAAAATAGTTGTCACATTAGTTATAAATTATAGTTTTCTGACTAGTTCAGTATTGAGCATTTAAAAATACAAAAATCGGAGTAAAAACTTTTTACTAAAATCTGAAATCCTAAATTTTAGAAACTAATCCTGGACTTCCGAGACAACTTCAAAATCCGGGAAGGTTGGCAGGTCTTTAAAATTTAAAAGGGGTGGGTAGTGTATGGCTGGATATTGTTGACATTTTATGTCATCCATATCCAGCCCTACACTACCCACCTCTTGTTAGTTACCTGAGCGGAAAGTAGCGAGTGAGGTAGAGCATGGCGCCCAGGGACCACTGGACCTCCGTTTGGTCGATCTCGTTGACGGAGGTGAAGTGGTCGTAACTGCGTGGGAAGCGGTAACCGTTGTGGAGAACTGTGGAGATCCAGGCCGACTTGAAGCACTGCAGTCTGTGGGAGAGAGAAAGCAATACATATGTGAGGAGGGACACTGTTCCAGTGTTTAATTATTTGGTAAACAGAATACAAATTTGGGAGTGCACACTACTGGTTGTATTTTCCATTGAAGCTATTCTATATTTGCACCAATACCTTAACATTAATGTAGGACATTATTTTGACGTAGCAATTCAACTTAGAATAACATTATTTAAAAGTAAGTTGAAGTAGACGATTCAAGGACAGATAAAACATCCATCAGCATTTGACAGAAGTCTACATTACTTTCATAAAACAAGGATCATAATGTTGTTAACAACATTATTATCCCAAACTTATATATAAACGATAAAAATGCAGCAATTAGCGTCGAAATATGAAGTAAAAATAATAGTAAACCAAAGTTTGACTAAACGTTCCTTAGATATAAAAATGCCAAAAACAAATTGATATGACAAAATTGGTTTTGGAGTAGCAAAAAAATATTAAGTATTGCATTTGTTTTAATTTACATAGAAATATATTTTACTCGTGCTTTGAATTCTACAGATAGATAGATATTTATTTATACATACTTTTATTTACGGCAAATGTATTACAGAGTAAGGTTGGCTATTATTCCAGAAAAAATACTATATTCAGCTAAAAAATTTGGCGAGGTAATTCACTAACAAAAACATAAACAGTCAACAATGTGTACTGTGGGCAGACTGGCAAACAAACCACCCTAGCGCACCAACGGCAGATCAGAGTCAGGAGCAGTTCACTTGAAAAATCAACACAAACACTCTGTCTAAAGAACGAAACGAGCAACCACTGGAAGACGACTTAGTGACGAGGAGCGGACAGTAAACAGACGGGAAGGGAGCACGAGGCAGCCAGCGTTGAGCGTGTTAAATGCAAGAAATAGAGTATTAATCTAGCAAGTTAAATCAATTTGCTGGCAGTGAGAAATGTACAACTTGTGAACACTATAAGCGGAGTGACAGCTGTGTACTTGGCCGAGCTGGTAGCGGTGATAGTTCCGTGTCAATAGTTAAACCTGATCATACCCCATTCATTTAATCAGAAAACTGAATAGACACAATGTAGCTCTAACTCAAGCGTGGGGATCTAGCCAGACTATACATCACTCACTCCAGGACGCTTCAAACTATTCCCCACACCCGTGTGGTACACTGTAATCCTAATTGGAGCTCTCCTTAGCTACGCAAGCTGCAGCTCCCAAGGCGGTGTGCAACTGGTGGTACTAGATGCCTCATGGCTGTACGTCTGGTAGGCGGGAGGAGTAAGTTGATGAAATCCGCCGAACCCTGCCAACAAAGTCAAAAAGGCAGAAATCTCGATTTTACTATCGTATCGACGAGGGAGCGATTTGCAGCTAGATTACAGAGTTCTCCGTTAGGAGAAGGAGTCGATACAGGGGGGGACAGTATACAGCGATAAGACAGTAATCGATGGGTGAACGAGGAGATGATCGTCTCGGAAGTAGACAAACTTGAGCTTGTTTAACCTCCAGGCAACAATTGAATTATTTGAGGCGGGGCGAGCTCAAGATATATATACCTCAAGTAATACAGTCTTTTTTGAAGCAATGAAGAGGTGGCATCGATCGAGTCGACGAACTGATCGAGAATCATGTCAGGTGAGATGGGGGCATAAAGGAGTGAGTGAAGTCGGGGTTTCACTGATTTGGGGGGGGGGGGATGTGACTACACTAATATTGAATATATTATGAACATGTTCTTATTTCATGTAGAAAAATAAAGACAATACAAATAAGAAAATACAGTACTAAATTTGCCCAAATAATTGGGTTTTAATCGTTTAAAATATAAACAATTAGAAAATTATAACGATAACAAATTGTAACACCTTAGTATAATGTATAACTATTAGTATATACATATTTTATTTAGAACTGTTTTGGTGCTTGCTTATTCTGTAAGTTTTTTATTGCATATACTTTCAAACACTCTGGTGTAGCTGCAATGTGTGATCAATATTTATAATTTGTTAACAACATTTACATATTATTGATATGCAATTCGCAATAGTCGCTTCGTCAACAAAATAATTTAATTTCGGTAAATATTTTCATCTAACTCGATTGCGTTAGATAGAAATTACGAGAAACACTGATCTATTTATATCTACTTTAACGAATAAATTTGGACTTAAAAAATACTATAGCTAAAAGTTGTTATCGGTGGCTCTAGAATAAATGTAAAAAGTAGTAACGGTATTCACAATAATGTTCTGTGGCAGATATTTAGTGAAATTTGTTTGGTATAGTTGGTAGATTTCTCTCTTACTAATGGTTCGGTTTTATAGTCTTCTCTTGTTCACTCGCTCTCTCTCTTTCTGTCTCTCACCCGTCATAAGGTTGTGAGCGGAACGTCTCGTGTGCTTCATTATAATAGTGTTTTAACAATTTATACGATCTTTGTTTCTGTTTTTTCTCGCCTATTGTCTGATGAGAATGTTATTGTATGACAGTTGATTATAAAATGCTGCGTTATTTATTATTTTCTTAAATTTTGTGATTTTAGAATTATTGTTCTATAAAAAACATTAAAAAACATCGAAAATTTACTATTCAAATGTAAAAATGATAAAAAAGTAATGTACATTTTAAATGAAATTTTATTCATAATTAAACTTGCAATAATAGTTTGCATCAGTTATGAAGTTTGTAAATAAATATTATCTAATCATTTTGTCATACTCAATTTCTTCATAAAAGCATCAATTAAAACTTTGCAATTGTGACACAATGTTTTTTGAGTATAATAACGAAAATCGCTAGCGGGAAAGATATTTCCATACATTTTAACTCAATCATCTACTGCTTAAAAATAAAGACGATTTACTTTAAAAAAATTTAATTATCGTAGTTAATTTCAGTTTTCTTTAAATCTGAAACATAATGCCACCATCAATACTAAAAATAGGATGTAAAAAGACAACGTATTCCAACATTCCTCATTACTAATTATATAGATGAACTAGCAGACAGTAAGTACAGTATGAAGCTATCATTATATTATGAAATATCGATTCGTACATTCAAATAATAATGAAAGTAATACAACCATGAGAGGTGACTATATACAAAGCCGACTTGTAATGATACCTACTAACTAGGGATCTGCTATAAATATATGTGAAACTGATCAAAAAAACGAAACACGCCAACGCCAAATAGAAAGTAATAATATGACGATAAACTAATAAAACTGGAATGATGTGAGGAGGGGGGGGAGGGTGAGGTGGGATGATGACTCTAGAATTGTGTTGAAAGCAAGCGATGTACGTCAGCAAGTGGTACTCACTTCATTCTGTTAAGGTTCGCTTTCTTGTAGACGCCGGATTGATATCGAGCCGTCAACCTCAGCCAGTCAGTTGAACAGAACTTCTGTAAAGGCGCAGAGAAAGGGAGTGTGTACTGTATAAATGTATGTATGTATGTAAGTGTACGTGGGTGGGTGGGGACAGGGGAACAAGAGACCGCATCAATCAATTGACTTGGTTATAGCGAGCAATATGAGAGTACTATTGTACTTTGATTGATAGAAGCGCGGTGCAGGAGAATGTCATTACGCGGAGTCCACTTGACTTGAAGGAAAGAGTTAGTTTCATCTATTAATATCAATATCGTGTTTTCTCGTATAGCGAGAATTTTTTTTAAAAATGCGATATTGATTTAGTCAATAATTATAATATTATCTTCACTCTGTGCAATTGTAACACATCATAGTTAACTACATAATAGTTGTATATTAATTTCGATAAGATACTATATTAATATTTAATTTCCTTGTCTAAGCAAATGTTAAGTATAATTTAAAATTGATAGTTTCTAGACAAAGTGTGTAGACTGTATTCACATATATTGATCAATGTCATTCACTGCAAAAATATGTTATTTAATAAAGTGTCTAAGTTTTTCACGCCCGTTGATTAAATACCTTGATGGAGCACAATAACAGTTATTAAACCATTGAGTATGTGACATTCATATTTCCAAAAAACCGCTAAAAATATTGCCAATTTGTGTAACTGTCTAAACTAGTAGTAAAACTATTTCAAATGTTTTTTAAAAAAACACAACATTCCGGTTTCACGAGTTGCTCAAATTGTATTAAACTTGATAATGACAACTTTCAGTGTTCAACCCACACTGATCAAAAACACATTTGAAATTTTGAAAACACAATTAAAAGTGTTACAGAAATGTGTCTGAAATTGTATACAACACACAATAAAAAATGGTAGAGTAGACATATATTGCAGCTTATGTTTATGTTTTATAGATTATTTAAGGCCTATACATTGTTAGAAACCAAGTATTCAAAGAAAATTGTTAAGTTAAGGATTAGATTAAAGCATATTCAACCGATATAATTTTACATTTTATAAAAAAGGATAGCAAGTATTAATAAATAAGAATCATATTTCGACCAAAAAATAGTCGCGTGGCGAACTGCTTTGACAAACAATTTGTTTAGAAAGAACACAATGCCTATGTGAAGGGTAATCGTGATATAAATACTAGAGAAAACGAATCACTATAGGAAACGACGTAATTATTATGTAAAAAACCGGCCTATTTTCATCCGTTCAATTCTTTACGTCAACACATTAATCTTAGCTTTATTTCATAATTACATAATGATTATTATACACAAAGCATCACCAACGAGTAAGCTGATATATATTAGCTAAATGTATCACTGTGTAGGCTGAAGGCAAACATAATATTGTATTGGTCATATTTTAATGTTCTTTAAAAAATAGTCGTAATCTTTTTTTAAATACAAAAAAATCATAAAGTTGGTAAATGACAATTCTAACCTTGCAAAAAATATATTCGAATAAACTTAGTAATTAAATTTGAATTTAAAGATTGAAACGCACAAAACATACTCTGTGAATAATATTAACAAATCAGATTCGTTTTCGATTCAGTTTTCGTTTCGTTTTCGTTTTCGTTTCATTTTCGATTTCAGTTTGAACAACCTATATAGAAAAAGTTTATATTTATACACAAATAAAGTCAGCGCGACAATAAAACAATAACCGAGACACCAACCAACCTTGGAGGCCGTATAGTACTTGGTGAAGTCGTAGTGTCCCCCCAGGCCGAACACGTCCTCCGAACAGTACCAGAACTCCGAGAACCCGTAGAACTCCATCGTCTCGAAGTCGATCGGCGGCTGGTGCACCCCGCGCATGGAGCAGGGGGTTCGTGGACACGGAGCCTCCCGGCCCAACAGACGGTTCGACTTGCGCAGACACTCCTGGAAGTTGCCGCCCCCCTGGAAGGTCACCTCGACGGTCACTGTCCGCCGCTTCTTCTTCTTCTTGTCGGTCGTCTGGACTGGATCGTCATCGGTTGACGGGGATGGCGGCAGCGGGGCCTCGACGTGCGAGGTGACAGAGAGGCCGGGAGGGAGGCAGGGGTCCGTGATCACTGGGGTAGACTGGGTGAGGTTGTTGTTGTCGGTGATGTCGACTGTTTGGTTCAGCTCATTCCAGAGTAGCTGTTCCATTCTGAGTGGAGAAAGTAATGACAATTTTGGTGGAATAAATAGTTATTGGAGTGAATGAATTTAATGTAGTTTTCAAATTTTTTGTTGTTTTCTAAAATACTTATTGAAGTATTTTACTAAAGACCTCCAACGCTCTAAAATAAATTGTAATTTGTTGTTCATAAATTCAATTTTTTTTTAAATCCACGTGAAAAATCTTTGGAATACCTACAAAAAACCTTGCAAAAAGCATACAAATACATATTATGAGATTAAGTTACTTCCACAATAAAATTTGAAAATCATTGAAATAGACAATAAGCAATATATTAGGTTTTGTATAAATAAATTAATAGCATATAAAATAAAAAATATAATATAGAAATTTTTAAATGCATAAAATGGCCATGTAATTTTTTTAATGTTTTGTATAATGTAGGTGTATCCAGAAAAAACAAAGTTAAAAAAACATATACTTATTAAATATTTACAAACAATATTTGTATACAAAATGTATTAAGAGTAATTTGTAAAAATTAAGAGTAAAAAAATGTTTTGTAAATTGGTAAGGTATTGTTATTTGGCTTATTCTGTTTAATTTTGGTTATTTTTGGAGATAAAATGATTTTAATATTATTTTTGGTCGTGTGGGAATCCTGATTATTATACTGTTTAGTACCTCATAGCTGAATATTCCACTATAATAAGGATATTAATAATATCTCTGACATAAAACAACAGTAATTAAAATTAATTGATATTTTTCATAATAAATGTATTCATAGCCAAAACCGAATCGAATTCTAAACTGTATAAATTTCACTTTTCAAAATATTTTATATATATAAATAAAGACGAATGCAAACAACGCTATATTCCACGTATTATAATATTAAAGCTAATATAAATATACATAATATACTAGAAAGTGAAGAAATACAACATTTAATATTTATACTACTCAAAAGAGTAGCGAATAACAGTAATATCAATATTTATTTAAATAATTTGTACTTGATGTCTAAATTAATTGGTTGGAAGAATTCGACGAATTCGGGTGGGGTCAAAAATATATGAACCACTTAAATGGGCAATTAATTTTGTGGCAATAATTTGTTTTTTCTTAAAAAAGATGAAAACATGTTTAAACAAACCAGTTTTTTTCTACATCGAATAGATAATTTGGACAGTAAAAATACCAAATGTATTGAATAACGCATATAGCTCAACATATACCTAAATCTTAAATTCCATTTCCAATACGATAAAACAAAGCTGTAATAGCGAACCCACGTGATCAAAAATATTAACCGTAACTAAATTTCCATTTAGTAAAATACACAATATTTTAGAAACCAGCTGAATATTCTTTTGTTATTTAGAAAGTGATATTATTCCTTTCAACTCATCAGTATTCAACTCAGAAATAACTGAAAATTAATTTTTATGTCGGGATAGTAGTCAACATGCAGCTAGAATACTTATAGTCGCATCAGCTCGAGTGAGCCATTCATTTACACCCACCTTCTCCGGGCAGCATTGGCGCCATATCCAAGAAATGTGGTGACATAGATCCGGTAGGTGTGCTCAACATCGGTCTCCTTGCAGCCCAGGTTGAACTCGGCGGCCAGCTTAGAGTTGAGTTTAGCGTTCTTGTCCACTTCGTAGGCGATCTGCATACTCCCCCCGCCCATGTCCAACACGCCCACTGTGCGCTTGCGGTGGTGCTGCTGTTGCTGCAGATCGCTGCCCATGTAGTGATCCTTGGGGACGCTAACCAGCTCCACCGAATCACTGAGGGGGTAATAGTGATCAACAATTAATGCAACTTATATTGAAGGTAGTAGTATATGAAGTATCCATTCTGCTGCAGGTCCTGTGATCAATACAGAAACGAAATACTGGCATTAATCATAATATATGTACCATATTATGTTAACATTATAAACTTATATATGTTGCGAATTTGCGTAATCTATGATTGTGTTATTTGTAATATATATTAATCTATTTTTGTTTTATGTTGGTGATAAAAACATGTGAGACAGTCTAACAAAAATTATATTTTTATAAGTTTCACGGCAATCACCTTTCATAAATAAATCGCAAAAACTATCTCAATAGTACTCTCTCAGAATGGATTTTAAACGTTTTAGAATGAATAATATCTCAACCTTCCAGTAGGCTACATACAATTCTATGCCGAAACCCTACTTAAAACAATACATCCCCCAAGGCAAGCCTCACTTGTGGTTGTGATTGAACCTGCCCAGCAGGTAGTTGGTGGCAATCCAACCGTAAACGCCTTCCTGCTTCCCCGAGATCACTTCCACATGGCTATCCTGGAAGAGGAAGCGGTATCGAAGTCGGATGCTCACCCGCAGCTCGTCGATGATGCTGTTCTTGGAGCTGTGAGTCGAGCATAACACGGTGTGGTGGCATTAGTGACGGGAATTGTTAAAGAAGGTGATCCAGTAAATAGCTAAAGTTGCACAATTAAAATTTTAAAAAGTTATTTTGTTCAAATATTTGCAACTGTATTCGACAAAAGTAAACAATATATAATTATACATGCATGAGAACGCCCAATGAAAAATATAAGACATTATAATAGGGGCCGATAATATTTCTGTTATAAATAAGATATCTAAAGTAACTATCAGATCTTTCTGATAGTTCTTAAATAATCTTTCTCATACAATACCGTTAAAAGCAAAAGTACTAAATATTTAAAAATATATATATTTATGATGCAACTACGGCAAAAGATTCTCCAATCTATAGCTATAGCCTACTAGTAATGCGCATTATTAATTCTGTAGCATACTGTTTAGATTTAGCCGGGGACTAAAATCATTAAAAAATTATACTTCTGAGAATAAACAGAAAATCTCACTTCTATTAAGGGCATTTATTAATGTATGCAGAAGGAAGGACCTTCAATATAATTATTTTATAATTTAAGTCAGCAATAGATAGTTAAAACAACTTGACAAGCAGCAACCTGTATGAAATGCTCACCTAAAAGAGATCACACCCAACGTTGGTATGTCATATAATATATGGCAGACAGTTATGTATGCGTAAAATTGCAGGTTATAGGGTTGATAATAATTATAGTCACTTGAGGTGATTACACTGAAGTTCATCCTTTACGTCACCGAAATATGTAAACAATTGCTACTATACTATTATTAGCGTCTTCAACCTTGGATACACACGATTATTATATTTGAAATATTGAAAATACGCATACGAGGACATTTAAAGTGACAGACATAATATATATATATAATATACCAAAGTAATAGTAGTATCCGGTTACATACTTACTTACTTAAAATTGTAATCTTGTATCTATGTACGTTAACAAACATCAGTCATGTGTGCACATATTGTGATATAACACACGTTCAATAATGAACCAAAAATATGCTGTAGAATTACAAGACGGTGGATGTTGTTATATATATACCAAAACCAAAAAGCTTTCACATTGTCAAACATTAAGAATCACACACATACTGTTATATAAATGTATATAGTGTAACATGATTTCGTAATTAGAAATAGATCTTGAGCCTGCTAATATAATCGACAGTGTCGGAATTAACAAGTCAGTATTTTTAATTACTGCTAAAAAACGGAACAAATGACATTAAATGTTACCAAAGGGTTAACAACTCTATATCGTTTTTTACTCTATTAAAAAATATTTTGTAAATTAGTTAAACGCGATATGAAGTATGAACGTATGTGGTCTAGTATAATATCAGAATGGGTACAATGTAATGTTTTAATTAAGATATTATCCACGAAAGAAATGTGTCCAATGTATAAGGTGCATGACTAAGAAATAAGTTCGCCATTATAAATCAATTGCAACCTTATCTAAAATTACGAAAAAAAAAATTTTTCTTCAAATAATTATTGAAAATCTTTATTTTCGATCATTACGCGGTTGGTTTGCACTCGATAAACAGCCAAAATCGAAAAATTGTCCTTCCTGCAACTGTACTGCTTACCGTGTCAACAAAAAACTCTAACAACCGCATTTAAAGATTACAAAAGTCATATTGCTTTCCATTCAGAATGTTACTAGTTTCAGTGTATGTAATCACTTCATTCACATTCACCCGAGCATTCATTCAAAAACACTTGATTATTATTACTTACACTGATATCTGGACTATTGAGCAGAAATAAATAGAAGATTGGTCAAAATTGATCAATAAATCAAACACAAACTTTACCTCGAACATTTAAAACATTCTAAATAACCATAAAACTACGTCAAAAAAGAATATCTGTTGATAATTATCCTATCACATTAGCTGCGGACTGCTAAATGTTTCCGTACATATAAAGTCTCTCTCCAGATAGTGGCCACCCCGCATTCCGTAAACCTTGGATGGTTACGTTTTAAGCCTTTGTAAAATAAAACAATATTGAGGCCTTAAGTTCGTTCATTAGGAAAACGAATGTTAAGAGATTTAACTGTTTTAAATAATCTTTATAATTATTATAAAGATTATTATAATAAAATTTTCAAAGCTATGAAAATGTCATCCTAAAAGTACGTGCTAAAAGAACCCATGGGAAACCCCAAAAAAAAAAAATATATTCTCACGTCATTACAATGTTTATTTCTGGAATAATCAAGAGTAGTTTTATAGCCTCTTCGTACACATATTTCACAAAACTTCAATATTAAATAAGGCAAAATTGTAACAGCAACTAACTACATAAATTAATAATCCAAAGGTCTAATTAAATTAGAATAAATGCATGCCTATTGATCATGCAATGTTGGTAATCGAGCAATTGCCGAAGGTTATGATCATCTTATGATCAGGAAGTGATGCAGGCTAAAAAGCAAGAGCCAGCTACCCACCCAACACAGGGTAAAAAAATCCGTGGAATTTAATCAACTACAAAACTAACTGACTGCTATAGCCATGCGGTAAATGCAGCCTAAAAAATATGTCCACAACGCCAATAATTTTGAGTCCTTAAAATATGAATGCATATAAATTGACATGGTATTATACTAGAAATGATTTATTAAAAATTACATGCATCAAAATTGTATTTTTTAAAGAATTCTGCGCGAGTGCCTTTAGCTCAAACTCCCTACCCCATGACCTAGTATTTAAAAGAATATTTTGCAAATTACGAAATCTTATATAAATCACAAAAAGTATCGGAAATCGCCAGACGATAATCATCCCTGCCAACGGTATTAGACACACAAACACAACACAACCAACTCACTCCTCAGGGATCATCCGCATGCCAGCCGTAGCCAGGATGTAGAGCGGCGTCTCCTGGTGCTTGCTCGAGGGAACATTCTCCGCAGCAAGGTCGAGCAGCGGGGCGATGTAGACACCGGCCTTGTGAGGCGTGTCGCGCAGGGAGGACAGCCCGGGTGACACCTTCTTCACCACCGGACGACCTTTGTGGTCCAGCATTGTCTCGATGTGGAGCAACTCTTTGGGGTTGCCACTGTGGGTCGGCCATTGGTACACGAAAACACGGCTGCCACTACTGCCTGCAGGGTTGATGGAAAATGTTAAAAATATATTTTGATTATCGTTTGTAACACACTTAGAAAAACTTAAAATTCTGTGAAAGAATACCATAAAAGTGAAAATATCCTATAATAATGTAAATATGTTTTAATACGCAAAATAAGCGTTAATTTATTTTTTAATTATTTAGTATTTATTTTATACATCGTTTAAAGGCTTACCTACTCGCTTATCTTATTTGACAATCATTTGTTTATAATTTATATTGCAACAGTAATCTTAAGATATTCCCTTTAATATTTATTTACTCATTATTTGAAATTTAAATTACAAACCTGTATCAGGTATCTTACATATTAAGAGTAATAATTATTAATAATAAAATAAATATTAATAATAAAAATAGTATTGTAGATAAATCATGTACAAATACAACACTAACTATACAACTATACTTAATATATACATTTATACATTTCCTAAAAAATATTCACCCAACAAAATAAATAATGCGAACCTACCAGCATCAATGATCACCCCATAGTGAAAGTCTGAGGAGACATTGTCCGTTGATGTAGCAGTTGGCCACTCCCATGTGATTGGGTTAAATACGATGATGTATGTGAACAATGAAATCACAAACACCAATGACACAGCACTGCAATATAGCCGTCCTCTCCCACGGAGGTTGAACATAAAGCCAGCTGTAAGGTTATATTGTGAGTCATATAAACCATGTATGATATTTGTCACTTGTCTAGTATATGTAAAAGATTAAATTATGACATCTATACATAACTTCATAAACTGAATGCTTACAATTTTTGTAAAATTATAAAATGTTATTATTTTATAATTACTAATGAAACTTATTTGTATGAAACTAATTAAACATTATTTATTAATAATAAAAAGATTTTAAAATGTGCTGCAAAGACTGCATTTATTAAATCAACATAAATATTTAAGTCTAAAAGATTGCTAGATAATTAACTTAACATTATATGAGTTTTGATAAATGTTGAAAGAAATAGAATAACAAAAAGTACAGCTTGCTTGTTTTATATTTCTTTTTTGTTTACTAAAATGTATTACATACTATCAATTACATCAATATTTAGAAATGCTATTTATATTAATATTGATAAATAGTAAGGACTAAATATTTTTTAATTGTACAATATTTGTGCCATATTTATATATATAATATAGTGATAACATTTTAAGCAATTATAAAATTTAAACAAAATTCATAAATATCACATTATTTAAATTTGATGAATACTTTATATAATAATAATAACATCCAAGTCAAGGACTGTAAACAATTATAAAACTTATTTAACAGATAACTAGTTAAAAACAACTTCTCCATAATAATGTATTACCACTTAATATATAGAAAGAATCCTGAACTAATATGAAAGTGGACAGTTTCATTAAAAAAAAACGAGTCAAGGGGCACATAGCAGTCAAATGAAAACCAACAGTCCCTTGAACCAAGTCTACCTAGAAAACTAACTTTGTATATTACTTCATTATGTCAAAAAAACACTTAGAAATAAAGATCATTCTATAATTGGCTAAGAGAAAAACAAAGATAATATTGTAATAATATAACAATATAAGTATGTAAGACATAAATAAGTATTTATCTGTAAAACATATATTATTGAAAACTGGTATACAATCAATATCCACCTCACTGATAATATAGACTTAGTATAATATCATATTATTTGGTACTAAATAGTAGAAATATAACAAAATAATATTTTATTAGATATATCATGTTAACTATAAAAAAAGGTATCAAAATTATGGTGATTAAGATATATTTAGTGTATAAACATATTATATATATTATATAAAATAACTAATAACAGAACTTGTATAATACAAAAATATGATGTTGAATTTTCACTAACAATTACAACAAAAATTAGAAAAGAAAAGTGTATATAATATAATGGGGCATTTTATTTTTCTTAAATTGATGTTAGGCATGTGTTCTTATTTTGGTCCCAATCCAAATTGCAGAATTGTTGTAGCATTAGATTATATATTTTACTATTCATCATAGATAACTAATACAAATATGTGGTGCTATTAGTTTGTGTATGAAAACAATTCATTTTATAGCTATTGAGCAATCCTACCAACCTTAATATACCATAGGATATAATGTTCACAAATCTTTGTGTAAAGTTTATGACAGCAGTATACTCTGTCATACACTTTAGCAAAATATTTGTAGAATAAAATGATTATATGATTAAATGGCAACTGATAATTTTATTTTTGTATAATATTCAAAGCTAATAATATTTTGATTTGTTTATTAAAAGCTCTAGACAATTTCATTTTAAGTACATTGAAAGTTTATTTTTATTCTTAAAAAGCCCTAAATGAAATAAAATTATATAAATAAGAGAAAAATAAGTTAAAATATATATTCAAACAAATACCTAGGTGTCTTAAATAAAGAAGTAGAAATACTCTTAGGTATGCACATAATCTAAATATGCTATTGTGTAATAGTGTCTAGCATTTGTATTAAATAGCAGGTTATTATTATAAAAATGATGATAAAAATATTATAATAAAATTTCATATGTAAATAATACGGTAATTTAAAATATATATATCAATGTGTAAACTTGTTAAAAATATTAAAACCAGGGTATATAAAAATGAGGTACATTACTTTTAAAAATACATACCTATATGATATTCAATTTATTCTTTCATATCTTTATAAAATGCCCTTCAATAAAATAGATTTAATAAGGCGAAAACATTTATTTAAGGTTGGAATGCTTACAAAAGAAAATTAATTCAAAGAAATTCAGTAGAAATATATACTGTTAATGATTAAAGTCTACACATTTAAGGGAATTACCAATTTTTTTATATTACTCATTATTATACATTATAAATTAAATAATATAATATGATCTGTAATACTTTTTAATGTAATAATATATATAATACATACTACTCAATAAAATTATGTAGAACCATTATCTGAAGAAATTAAAAATATTTTTCAGAGTTAATAATAAATGTAGTCAAGATAAATAAAAATAATTTAAAGGATATAACATATATATATATAATAAGTATATATATAATAAGTATATATATAATATATCAATTATTAAATTAATATAATAAATGAATAAGAGTTGTAATGAATAATGATTATATTTATCATATTTATATTAAATGCATATTATTAAATTAAATAATATTTTCTAACAATCCAGTCATTTTCTTGTTTGCTTATTTTAATGGCTATTTATTTTATTGAAGACTTTAAAAAAAAGTAAAATTCCATCCTTTGTTTTTTTTCAAAATTTTTCTCTGCCAGTGGATATAAGATCTAATCCATAATTTATTCATTAAGCTTAATTTAATTATATATGTTAAAAGGTTATATATAAAACCTGATACTGATTCCATAAAACCTGATAGTGATGTCAAGTAACAGATATGAATTCTGTATTAAATAATTACAGTAAAGATAAAGTAACATTTATACTTAAACTGGCTGTTATCTGCTAACAATTAATATGTTTATATAATATGAACTATAACCATGCTAACCAAAAAAAGTGGTTAAATATATATTTGATAAAATCAGATTAATCTTGTAACTACTTTTAATAAACAGCTTTTTTAATAATGCTAAACATATTTTAATAATTATAAACTAAAATAAATGTATATAGATTTATTAATAATAATTGTAGTATGTTATATGCAAATTATAATAAAGTTATATAATAATATCATTTAAGATAATTATTAAAAAAATTAATACTGATTTAAAACAGTATCAGTATTCAACTTTACAAGATTATATTATTTATATAGATCTGATTTAAATATTTAAACTAGTATTTATTTTTAATATCTTTATAATATTCATATTTTTAATTATGAGCCAGCTTATGTTTACAATAATTGTTTTTTTATTAAAGTATAATACTGTTATTGTATAAACTATATATATTTATATGTTAATGTATTCAAGGATCTTATTCTTACAATGAAAATAGTTATCTCTAAATTTTAAATTTTTTACTTTTTATAATAAAAAAATGGGTTATACAATTATGCATTATATTTATATCTTCAGCTATTTTAAGCTCAATTGAATTAAACATAGTTTTATTTTTATATTAAAAAGACTTATCTCCATAGCAAAAAAGATTTATAAATATATTTTTAACAGTGCTTGTATTCTGGATTTTCCTATTTTTTGGGAATAGTGAAAATTTTCGGTCCAAACATAAATTACCTAAAATATCCTATATAAACTTTTTTCTAAAATTGATAACCATTATTTTGTAATGTACATATTTATTAAAGTAGTAGAAAAAGTTGCAATAATAAAATAGCTGTAACTAATATAGTTACAATAACATGTTAATATTACAATATATGGTAGTGTAATTCATAGATCATGGATATATAAAAATGTAATAATTAAAATTATATTTTGCTAAGAATATTTAGTTATATTAAGAATGTAATTTGGAATGTGAGAGTCAGTTAGATGTGAGTGTATTTAGAAATGCACAGCTTTGTGTAAGGTATTTAGCAATTAAGTCACAGTTTATCAAGTCGTGGAATCTTCCGTCCAGAAGAAGATGAATCTGTAGTTAATCTTTTGAGAACACTCTTATAAATGCACTGAGTAGCAGAATTCTTTTTGCTTTCCATTTTATCTTTTTCTGCCAACAGTAGCTTCAATTCAAGATATGAGGGTGATAGGTTCTTCATTTCCAAAGTACAGCAACTACAAGTCAACAAAAGCAGTACATTACTTCTTTACTCATATCATCGCTACAGCAGCAAACTAAAATCACTTGACTTAGCTGGAAAACCTACTTGTGGGAGGCCTCTTTCTATGCAGTTACATGACCTTCCTGTACTTCAGCTAACTGCACCAGGAGTTCACGAGAAAAAATTTGATGATTTGAGAAAACTGAGAGAAAAAAACATTCCTCAAACATACCACGGTTTTTATCATTCTTTGTCTTCTGATGGTTCACTTGTTTCTGACGTAGTTGATGTCTACACTGCTTCTGAGGATTAAACTGTTTGACATTTTGGAAACTACATGGTTTCTTTTGATATTATTACTGTTTATATAGTTTTATTGATCATTTACTGTTTGTAGTTTTATTTGAAATCATTTACTAATAATTACAGACTTTAATCACATTGTCTAGAACATACAAATAAACAAATACATCTATTTATTGTTAGAACAAATTGATTTTTTTCATATTGAAAGGAATTTGAGTCACATAACAACTATTGTAAGTTACTTTTGTAAGAATCGTATGTGCTAAAGAAATTATTTTACCTGCAAAATGGGTATCTTTGCAAATATCTTAACTACAATTTATTGATTTTTATGGCATTATCAACTTTTAATATTTCTTACCTTGCATCCTATAGTTAGGTCAAAGTAAGTAGTAATTAATACCAGCAGGACTTTAGTTAAAATTATTTCCCTGATTTTTAATTACAATTTCTAACTTAGTTTTGCTTTCCTGAAAACCTCTCAAAATCACTTACGATTTGTGCTAAGAACAATAAAGATATATATATATATATCTATCTTAGTAGTACACATGACATATTCATATTAGATAATATATAGGTAGTACCAATTTCAAGTGATCAGTCACTATTAAATTTTGGGCATCTTAAAATAATTAAAAAAGCATAATTATTTTTGGGTTTCATCTAAGCAAAATTTTTGGGCCAAGTGCCCATTTTTCGGGCATTTGGGCCAATATTTTTAAATTCGGGCCACTCTACAAGCACTGTATTAATAATGAAAATTCATATATTTGAAAATTGGTGATTTTGGAGATGAACCATCTTATGTATAACTGTTAAATATTAAAGAATATAATAATTATAAAGCATGTTTATATTTTAACTTAATAAGTAACCTTGCTTTAATATTTGCTTTTAGGTTTTAGTATAATTTATTTTAAATAATTATTATTAAGACAGTTATTGACATACATAGTCATGGACACATATGTCTATTCTTAATTATATATTTTTTTAATTTAATTGGTTTGTTGAATTTGGTTATAAGATTCATTAAATTAAAAATTTAATTGATATAAATGGTTTGCATTGTCATAGGTTGAATTTTAGTATGAATATAATGGTCAGGGGTCAGTTTTAGTATAAACCACATGGTCTGGTTATATTTGTCATTTAGCATCAAATTGAGCCTGCTAAAGTAAATTAAGAATCAGTATCAGTAATTTTTTAAACAAGGTACTTCGCATAAGTAACAGGTATTGTGGAATAAGCATAAGGTTTTATCCATAACTATGTTAGTTGTTTAAAAATCTTATCACAATATTAATTTACTAATACTAATAGCAACTATATATAGTCAATACAGTCTATGTTTACACTCTAATAGTAACATTAAGCAGTAATCAACAAAATCATACAGTAATTTTGAAAATATTTTAATTGTTAATAATAGAAATATTAATAATAGAAATAATAATATAGAAATAATATAGAAATAATAAAAATATAGTAATTGAATTATTCAAAAAAACATACTTCTCAACACTTCGCGGTCTGCCGACCCAACCATTTATTTAAAAAATGCCGCGAATTATTTATTATAGAAACGTGTTAAGTGTTACAGTTAAATAAAAAGTCAAAAAATTATAATAATGATAATAATGTATTCAATAATTATTAAATATATTATAACTGAAAAAAATTTAAATTATTTATGTAAACAAAATTACTTTTATGATCTAAGTTGGATATATATTTTTTTTCAATTTTATATTTGGTTAAATAAATAGCTCAATTTTTGGCATTTATACTTTAGAACTCTATTTAGACATTTTAAAATTTAACAATAATTTAGAAATCAACATGTACAATTTGCACGTAATTTTAAAATATGTGCGATATAAAATAATTCAATAGTATACTTAATTCTATAACATAAATATATAATTTAACACAATTCGTCCTAAAATATTTGTCAATGTTGAAGGATCGCAATTGGGAGGAAAGATTGAAAGCGGAGGTAGCTACTAAGTGTGATGTAAGGTTTCTTCCATATTTTTGTAAATATATGTAATATAGTATCTGTTCATATTACTTTTCACCTTTCAAGATTTATCGCAAACCCATGCAACTCAAAGTAGCATTTTGTAACTCCGTTTTTCTCTTTCCATATATAGCCTCAAATAATATTACAATTAGTTTAAAATATCTCTGTGCTTTTAAATAAGCGAAATACTGGCAGAAATATATTTAGCTATGATAATAAAAAACGCATGATAAATGAACTTTCAAATATAAAAATTATCTAAATCTTGGTAATTCTCCTGATTTTAAAAACGCTTTCATCCTAATTTTTAAATGTAATTCACTATAAAAAACAGTAAATTATTTAAATCAGCTTAATTAATCTTTGTAAACAAACCCAATGTTGTAAAATTTAGTAACTAATTTTATGCTATTAAATATTTTTTTCGCATGATCTGTTATAAAATTATTAAGGAATTTTTCAATCTGTATATATATACATATAATTGTTATCATACACTCTTTTGTATTTTACATGTTTGTGACTCTGCAAACATGTGGTAACTATATTTGTCTATGTCTGTAGACTATATCTAACTGTATCTATTTTGTTTTCTGTATTTGTTTGATTGGTATTTGTCGTTTCGTTAGATTGCTGGGATGTTTTTTTGTGTATGTGAGCCTATAATTGGTTTAATCTATTGGTATAATCTAATAATAGTTTTAACTCTTTATACCATGAATATCGTATGACTTTTTGATTAAAGGTAAAAGCTCGATTTTTTGTTAATTTTAATAAAACATTTAACATTTGCTTTGCACTCACAGATAGGCCTAATGATATGCATATTTATTTTCTATATTTATGCATTCTTCATAACTATAATTAATTAAATGTGAAACATATTTTGACCTCCTTCAAAAAATATTATATGTAATATATACTTACAAATATAAGGAAGGAACCTGACATCACACTTGTAGCTATCTCCTCCTCTCCCCTTTTCGCGTATTGTCACATTTATGATAATTCTCCCTCTCTCTTTCAATATAGATATAGTATCGTACAAATTGACATAGTATGTCACATAGTTATATATATACAATATATACTATTGAATCAATTAATATCGCACATATTTTTAAATTGCGTGAAAATTATAATGAAATTTTAAAATGTCTAGAAAGAGTTATAATGTAAAATATCAGATCCGTATTTTTGTATTTTTAGGAATTGGATTCATCAGTTTTTTATAAGCAAATTATGCATATTTGTGGCGATGGTAAAATGGTAGAAAATTAGGATGATCCAAAAAAACGCAACATTAAAATTAAATTGATGACATGAAAAAGCAAGCATTCCAACACATTTAGAACAAATCAACATTCAGCAAAATTGTAAAAGTTTTTTATTTCTTGAAAATGATCAACAAATATTAAAAAATGACCGTAACAATTTTTTTTGTCAACTATTTGCCTCTCTACTATTACAATTTTCGCTTACCAGATGGCCAAACCTACGCTCAATATAACTTAATAGGTGTAAGAGCGCTGAAATTCAACTACATTTAACAAGTTATGAAAGCATATATAAGACAGAAACATTGTTGCAAGCAAAAATTAATATGGGCAAATCGCGGTAACACTCGCGACAACAATGTGCCATTTCAGACTTTTAACTGAATTATTATTGATATATTAATATATATTAATATATATTAATATATTGTATATGAGTTTGACCAATTAACAAAATAGCATAAGATTAAAGTTCCTTTTATGATCTATTGTTTTATGTCCATATATTATGCGTAAATATAAAACTTGACATTTTGGAATAACGAAAGCATGGTAACGCTCGCGGAAAGCTTTTTAAATTGAGTTTTTTTAATTTGTGTTTACAATTTGATTCTTTTGAATTCATACATACATGATAAACACAAACCACCTCTCTCAATGCTTAGAAACCAATCGTATTAAAAAGGGATTTTGAAATTCAACGAAATGTGGTACATGAAAATCTTCACTTAACGCTCGCGACAGTTTGCGATCACGAAAACTTAATATATTAATAAATGAATTACATAATATATAAATCGAATATTTGCAAATGACATTTATGAAAAGAATATTTTTGTCAGTAGATTAAATAAAAAAAGATTAACAGTCTCAATTTTGATGGTTAATTAGTATATTTAATTTTAATTAGTATAGTGTTCACATAATAGTTTTGAAACATGATTTTAGGCTCGTAGCGCTGTACTTTTATTTCTTCTTTGTCTTTTCCTTTATTAAATGTCATACATTTTGTTTTACATATTCTGTGATTATGAAAGATGGAGCTATTGATGTCATTAAAGTATTCTCGTATTCGGTGCTGTTCTGATTCAAATTTACTCTATCCGTCAATGGATATCCACTAAATAGGCCTACATCAACCAAATAAGAAAAAAACGTACAGCGAAGAACAAAACATCAACAGCATCGCACACAAATATATACCATTATCTCAAATTTCCATTTATTGATGATAAAATTGATAGTAAAAATTACAATTATTTTGACATTTTGATTGTATTTGAGGTTGTAACCTCTTCGATATTCCCGAAAAATTAAAAAAAACATCTTGACATCTGAACATTGCCTAACTGTTTACTGACAAACAAAAAGAAGTGCAATTTACAACATTGTGTATATCAGATGTAATGTACAAATATATATTGGCAGTAACCTCAGAAAATTACATCAGGGAATACGAGAAAATATAATGACATCAATCATAACTCTATTTTTCATCATCAGACTATTTAAAGCGAAATTTTATTATAACATTTATTATTCGCAAAGAGAAAGACTGCACTAATATAAGATTCAGAGAAGCAATATCAATTCAATTAATAAAACCTACGTAAATAACGTAGTTTTAGACTTTGTTCAGCATAAGTGTGGCGTTCCACAAGAATCAGTGCTTGGTCCCCTTTTCTATTCACTATAAACAGTATAGGAAGAGTAGATTCGACCGCACATCTTGACCTTTTGACCTTTGACCAATAACGAAATTATAGACATTTTAGTGATTTACAGCTGATTAAAAAATCGAAATTATTTAAGACAATATAGAACGAAACAGATAGTGTAAGAGACCATCTAAAATTAAAAAATTGTAAATGAACCATGTTGCAGACCATCGAAATTATTATAATAACCATATACAATAATACATTATCATGGGTGGAGATAAACCAGTGGGTTAAGGCGCTGGTGATTAAGTGTGAAGCCAGCAGTGTACCTTATCTCTCTCTGGCAGACAGCTGTGTCTGTCGTGTGTTTAGCAACTCTTTTGAGTTTCTTCAGAGTGCCATACTGGTACGGTCTGACATGGTCTTGTACTGCTGCGCTTTCTAGTTCATACTACCTTTGCAACACTGTACTGCACACCTGTGCAAGCAGTGGAAAAAATACAACAAAAAAAATAGTAATACCATTCCATGATAATTTAATAAAAATTTACTTGTATGTCCAATCGGAATTAATTAAGAAAATGTAGAACGAAACAGACAGTGTAAGAGACCATCTAAAATTTAAAATCTATTTTGTTTATGAGAATAATCAATTATTTATGAGAATAATAAATTATGTATGAGAATAATAAATTGTTTATGAGAATAATACATTATTTATGAGAATAATATTTTTTTATGTGAATAATAAATTATTTATGAGAATAATAAATTATTTATGAGAATAATAAATTATTTATGACAATAATAAATTATTTA